>BFEA01000082.1:2929863-2940885 GCA_003427395.1 Chara braunii
GGGGCTTTTCTGCACCAACCGAAAGTAATCTAAATCCAGGCTCTTTTTTGTTTTCCACTGTTGTCTGTTGAGCGGGCAAAGGAGGGTTTACAGGGGGAAGGGGTTTCAAGGTATTTAATATTTATTCATTTTTATTTATTCATTTTTATTTATTCATTTCATTTATTCATTTTTATTTATTCATTTTCTTTCTTATCTTCTATTCTGCAAGGAATTATGAGGTGACCCTCAGCCAAAAGTTGTTGTAGTGCCGTTCTACACAACACAGTTTTTTTCACCTTTTTCCAGATTTTCAATGTTTATTTTTATTTTTATTTTTATTTTTTGCACGCAGGGGGGGCACCATGGGCTTCCCCCTGAGGTCCCTACCAGGCCTGGCGTACAGGCATGTGTCTGGGACTCTGGGCACACAATTTGTGCCCGGGCGGACGAAAAAACAGCCTAGGAAATAAGGTACTTGGTTACGACTTCCACACTGACAAGTGCAAAGATTCCCAAAGAACCAGCACGCCAGAACACACAAATTCGAGCAGCAAGGAGAACACGTTGAAGACAACGCATACATAAGGTAATACTCACACTAGGCCCTCAAAATCACAAAATCCCAAAATGACCGGCCAGATCTAGTACTTTCTTTACAAGGCTCGATCTGGCCGCTCATTTTGTTATTTTGCGATTTTGAGGGCCTACACCACTACCACTGCAGGGGACGTTTTCCTGAAAAAAAAAGAATAAAAAAAAAGAGGGCCTAGTGTGGGGATAATTGGTAGAAGGCGCCCACGCCAAAACCTTTTTGGTTTTGGCTGCTTAAAGTTCAGCCGTTTGGTACTACCGGCCCAATGTCTTCCATCTGGGGTACTACAGGCCCACGCGTCACTCCAAGGGCCCTACCGGATCATGAATCTGGAGCATAAACAGCGCCAAATTCATTTTGATGTAGAAGAGGCCGAGGGTGGTACCGCTGAAGGATAGAATAAGGCCCACCTACCGGATTTTGAAAAAAGAAGGGCCCTACCGGTTTATGAATCTGGCGCAAAAGCAGCGCCAAAGTCATCAACCGGTAAATACAGGCCAAGGGAGCTGTGGCCACAGCGCGAAGGCGCCTTTCACCCATGCTGAAGACATTTGGGCCAGTAGTACCAAACGGCCGAACTTTGGGTGGCGAAAGGTTTTGGCGTGGGCTCTTTCTACCAATTATCCCCCTAGTGTGAGTATGCTCTAAGTAGACCACACTGAAAGCAGGAAAAAAATGGCTGACAAGGGGCCTCACTCCACTACTCTCCTACTACTCTCCTAATGTACGAAGAGTGGGGGTCCCTGTTAACCGCTTGTGCAAATGTACAAAATGAAAATGAATCCTCTGCTAGAACATGGAAAGATACACCACCACAATTTTTGTATTTTGTGCATATGGAGAGTAGTGGAGCAAGGCCCAACGCCCAGAGCACAGCAATGCAAGAGAACACTGAACACTGAACACAATCAATACAACAACAGAGTAGCCCTAAGCACTGGTATGACCTACTATACCACTTCCCTACTCTAGCCTATTGTCACTAGCCTACTCTCTCTCTCTCTCTCTCTCTCTCTCTCTCTCTCTCTCTCTCTCTCTCTCTCTCTCTCTCTCTCTCTCTCCAGACGACCGCTGAAGAGTCATGATCACATTGGTGCTCAATCACCAGGTAGGTATCTGTCAGTCCCCACAGGCCTCCTACTTCTCCCAGGACCTCCCCTTCGACCTTGCCACCCTACCTCCACCACGATGCTCCCATCTAGCTATCACCCCCACACAAGGACTGCCTCACTGGGCGGTGTGCTGCTCTGCCCATTGCTCTCAAATACCAGTTCTAACACGAGCAACTGACCCCTACCCCCCCACGGCCTTCCTTGTTCTCCCAGGACCCTTCCCTTCCACCTCGACACCCTCCCTCGAACGCGCCAGTGCACCGCCACTGCCTCCCTGGGCGGTGCGCCGCACTCCAAGCAAGCGCCTGCTGCCCAATGTGTCCCCTTGCCCTGGTCTCTTCCTTTTGTCAATTCAGGCTGGGGTCTCGACTGCCTGCCCGGTAGGGCCTGCCTACTGGCCCAGTCCCTACCAGGTCAGGTAGGTAGCTGGCCTGATCTCGACCCCTATTCGGGCCCACCAGCTAACTACCTGAACGCGTCCTGGTCGCAGCCCTCTTTTGCCTGGTCGTGCCCTCAGAGCCTCGCACAGGGAGCAACCCACATATATCCAACGAGTGCACAAACTGCCTTGTTGAGCAGAGAGAGGGTCTGTGTTGTATTCATTTTTTTATTTTTTTTTTAATATGAGCCTTGGGTTTTCAAAAAAAAAAAAAAAAAAGGAGAAGAGAGGGGGTCTCTCTCTACTACTCTCAAATCTCGAAAAAAACTTGGGACTCCAAGTCACTTACTCTCCAAAGCTGCACTCTCAATTTATTCGAGAATTAAAAAAAAAAAAAAAAAAAGATGACAAAGGAAAAAGTGAAAGCACAGCCCCAACTCCCGGTGTACTCTCCACTACACCGTACCCTACATGCATTTGGTCGCTTTCTTGGCCCTATACATTCAGAATGTTGACATCTCGGATTGCACCTATAAAAAATCAAAAGATTACAAAGGAAAAAGTGACAGCGCAGCCCCAACTCCCCGTGAACTCTTTACTAAACAGTACCTACATGCATTTGGTCTCTTTCTTGGCCTGATACATTCCGAATGTTGGACTGCTCGGATTGCACCAGGTCAAGAAAGCATCCAAATGCATGCAGTGTTGTGTAGTGGAGCATGGCCCAAAGACTCGAGTTGTTGCAGGCTGGGGATCTCCAACTTCGGAGAGCACTCTCGAAATGCTTTTCAAGAGTCGGGGCGTCGCCGCACGGCACACGAAACGAAAAACGAAATGAATGCATCTTCCGGCAGAAAATGGCCAGGTTCGTCAGTTTGCTATAAATAGTAACGAGTGTATTTTTCAACCTTTCGTGGGCAAATGCACTCGTTTCGTTTTCGTTTCGTGTGCCGTGTGGCGAGGCCCTCACATTGAAGAGTAAGGGCCTCACCGACGCAAGGGCATCGACGCACCAGCTCTCACCAATGAATTGCTGTCAGAACTTCTTCGTGAGAAGTTGTGGCATGTCATGTTTTTGCTCATTTCGTCTGCATTGGAGATCTTTCGTCTCCATTCAAAATCTTTCGTCTGTATTCAAAATATCCCGTAGCCGCTCAAATCTTTTGGGTCTCCTCATTCACATCCGTGCTCGATTTCGTCTCCATTCCTGAATTGCTGTCAGAACTTCTTCGTGAGAAGTTGTGGCATGTCATGTTTTTGCTCATTTCGTCTGCATTGGAGATCTTTCGTCTCCATTCAAAATCTTTCGTCTGTATTCAAAATATCCCGTAGCCGCTCAAATCTTTTGGGTCTCCTCATTCACATCCGTGCTCGATTTCGTCTCCATTCCTTTTCTTTTTTGGGAAATCTCCAATCTACTGGTGGGGACCAGCACCATTCCAGTCCGTCGTTGCTTATGCTTTTGATTGTTGACGTGCCATGAGTGAAGTGCACAATTTCCATGTATCTTTCAGATCTGTGGACAATTTCCATGTATCTTTCAGATCTCTGCTCAATGCTCATGCCACTACTGGCGTACCAGTCAGTGTCGCTATTCCATTCATCATTAGCTGCCACGTGGACGTGGGCTATGTTGGAAGATGGAACTTGCCTTGCAGGAGGGCAAGATTGGCCCTTGCTCCACTACTCACCACATGCACAAAAGACAAAAAATATGACAGTGTATCTTCCCATGTTCTAGCGGAGGATTCATTTTCATTGTGCGCATTTTTTGGTGAGTAGTGGAGCGAGGCCCATTGTTCACATTCATACCGTTGAAGTATTTCAAGAAAGCCGCCACTCTTCCTGGTGGTGGGGGTTGAAACAAAATATTGCCACAGCGGACAAGACATTGAAGACAAGCAATGTATCATGAACAGTTAAATGGACAGTTAGTCAAAACTTCAGTCCATAAAATAAATAAATATTAAATAAATAATTGGGGTCTTCCAAATGGAGTGTAAAAATAGAAAAGACAACAGAATCCAAACACGGCATAGTAGATTATGATAGACGTTACTTTACAAGAGCCAGCCCTAGCTTGCTATGTGAGGAAAATAATAATAACAATAAGCTTGGTACCGCTATAGGAAAGGGGTAGGATATGGGGAAGTGAAGTGGGGGGGAGCAGAAGAATAGGGCAGAGAGGAAAGGGAGGAGGAGAGTGCGGGGAGGGACAAGAAGAACATGGGGGGTTCAAAAGGACAAGGAATTGAAGAGGGAAGCAGCAATGACTAAGGGGGGTGCAGGATGGAGGAAGTAGGTGGGTCCTGACAGGAGAGAGTGGATGGACGCTGTCTCTTATACACATCTAGATGTGTATAAGAGACAGGTACAAAGGCAGGTTCAGATTCTTCAGAATAATAGAATGCTTAAGAGAGGGGGGGAAGAGGGGGGGAAGAGGGGGGGAAGAGGGGGGGAAGAAAGAGAAACACTGGAAAGACAAACCTGAGCCCCAATGGCCACGATATGATATGCGTGTTCCCCAGAAAGCCATGCTGACAAGTCTTCAGGCTGTAGGGCACACATCAAGAAGAAGAAGAAGAAGAAGAAGAAGAAGAAGAAGAAGAAGAAGAGGAAGAGGAGGAGGAAGGGGAAGAACAAGAAGAACGAGGAGGAGGAGGAGGAGGAAGACAAAGAAGAAGAAGAAGAAGAAGAAGAAGAAGAAGAAGAAGAAGAAGAAGAAGAAGAAGAAGAAGAAGAAGAGGAAGGCAGGCAGAAACAAAGAAGAGGTAAGTACGTTCAAGTCACATTCAAGTATCGAATATGCAAAAAGACCCGCGCCGGCAAAGATACCAGGCACCGAGTTTGGAAAAGCAACGAAAGTACCAACGGCCGTGGTGTAGGCCGGGTGTCATATTTACAGTGCTCGGCCGTGGTGTCAGATGGGGAACGGAGGGGGGGAGGAAAGCTCAACGGATACTTTTGGACCCAAATTATCGTTTCGAAGTATGCGCCTGTTTCCTTTGCCGGCGCGTGTTTTTTTTGCCTTTTGCAAACTCAAACCCTGCCGCATCCGCCGTTGTTTCATCGAAGAATAATCAGAAGGTTGCTAAAGCCACAGGGATGCAAAGCTTGAGAGCGGTTCACTCTCAGGGCAAACTCACACTAGGACTTTTTCAACTTATCTGCGGACGTGATTGATGTCAGGTGCATCCAGGGGGTGGACCGAAAAAGCAGTCAGGTACTGTTACATGCTGAACCTGCACACGGGCCCCATTTTGGGGGCCCGATGGTTTCTGGGGGGCCCCAGGCCGCACGCCCTTTGGACATGCGCCCTAGAGGCCCACGGCCAGCCTTAGGGCCGCAGGATTCAATTTGGGGCAGAATTCATGTATTCATTTATTTATTTATTTATTTATTTATTTATTTATTTATTTATTTTTTTGCTGTCCTATTTTTGTCTGTTCAGGCGTCGCTTCGAGCAAGGCCACTATTTTGGCCTGGAACGAATGTAGGCAGGCCCTGTTGGGCCAGGTCCACTTTTGTCCGATAGCGGACACTCCCTGCTGCATCATCAGCAGGGAGGGCCTGGACGTCCGGTAGGGACCCCGGCAGGCCGTTTTAGGCCTGGGACCAGAGGCACACGGAGGCACACCCAGAAGGGCCCAGCGCTACTTATAGCTGGGCCAGGCCAGGGCAGACACACTGTTCGAGTAGCTTACTTCTTGGGTGGCACGCTGCTGGAGCAGCGCGAAACAGCGCTGCGCTAGGTGTAGGGGCGTAGGTAGGAGGTGAGACGGAGGCCATACCTGCGAGGCGGTACTTACATGGGCGCCATAGCTGGACTCCATGCCAGCGACCTGCACATAGAGACACGCCGGTGACAGTTAGAACATGGCGGCAGCTACCTCCAGGTGAGACAGCGAGGACGACATCTTCTTCTTCTTCTTCTTCTTCTTCTTCTTCTTCTTCTTCTTCTTCTTCTTCTTCTTCTTCTCCTTAGTCTCGCGCTCCATCTCTTCTTCCTCCGTATACGCCCTGCATCCTTCGCTCCATATGGCTTCATCACTTCTTCTTCTTCTTAGTCTCGCCCTCCATCTCTTCTTCTTCCTCTCGCCCTCCATCTCTTCTTCTTCTTCTTAGTCTTGCTGACATCAGTTGGTATCGTAGCTGCGCGTTGTGAATTTGGACAGCCTAACCTGACCTGACGCGCGAGTAGGGAATCGGTTGATTGATTGATTGATTGATTGATCGATTGATCGATTGATCGATTGATCGATTGATTGATTGATCGATTGATCGATTGATCGATTGATTGATTCAACCTAATGAACTTCTGATGCGCGATTTCTGCGTAAATTCGATTTTCTTTAATTTTCTTGAAATTCGAATTTTTCGCTGTTTTGATATTCCGAAATTTTCTTTTTTTCCATTTTTTTCGGTAAATCTCTCTTCACAGTTGTGTTCTGGGGATTTCACGTCTCAAAATCGGAAACTGCTGCGTTTACTCCATGGTAACCGCGGACCCGAACACCAGACACTCCTGGACTCTCTTCCGGACCAGTATCTGGACCGGTCCAGACTGTCCGGTGATCCGGACATCACCGGACCCGGACCGGTGTCAGGGGGTACAAAATGTCCGGACCCAAAAAAAAAAAAAAAAAAAAAAGGGAGTTGGTTTAGATCCAGATATCCCACTAGTCCTCGTATCCCTTGCCTCGTTCCCCTGCACCGGGACCGTGATCCCGTCCAAGTTCAAGTATTCCTGTCCTCAATATTTGTCTGTCCGAATTACGTAGCCCTGGTTTCAGTCCCGGTTCCCACTCTCCCACCTTGTGCTCAGTCTGCAAGGCCGCTAGCCCTAAACCCACTAGATAGCCCTTCACTGTAAGCTCCTGGTAAGCGTCTGAAAACGTTCCCAACAGCGTATTCTGCGAGTTGCCAGCAAACCCACAAGCTACGCTACACAACCCTGTTTTTTTTTGTTTTTTCTTTTGGAAGTCGATATCGGACTTCCACTAACCCTGCAGTGGATTTCCTAAATCCTTGTCCGTACCAACACGCCGAAAACCCGAATCCCAGATTGGCCGCGCCAGATTTATTCAAGTAGTCCAGTCTACACATCCCAGCCGGCATATAGACCATCTACCCTTCCAGATTCATCCTACTACTTCCGCTCCCTAGCCCTGCAGCGGATTTCCTAAATCCTTGTCCGTACCGACACGCCCCAAACCCGAACCCCAGATCGACAACACGCCAGATCTATTCAAGTAGTCCAGTATATACTCGCCCCAGCCGGCATATAGACCAGCAACCTGTCCAAATTAATCCTACAACTCCCGCTCCCTCTTTCACTAGATATATCGTCCCATCGCCCTCATTTACTACGCTTGTTTTACTCCGGACAGTCCAATCCAACCGCCCACACCTCTACTCAGGCCAGCAAATCCTTCCAAATCGCTCCAAATAGCTCCCCATTCTGTCTTTTTTTTTTTTTTTACCCTAGTTTCTTCTCTCAATCCTGTATCTACATCATGCTAACTACCTTTTCTTCTTTTTTTTTTTCATCATGTAATGGGTTACCTTTATTCCGGAGGACACAAGTTCTCCGTTTCGGAGCCAGCCTCACATCGACCAACTAACCTGAGCTATCCTAAGGTTATGGGTGGATTCCTACCTAACTCTGCTCTGTGAGGGGAGTGGCACGCAGGCTCCTAACACCTGGCACGGGCTGGAAAGCGTGAGTCTTCCACAACCAGCCAGGAGGGACAAGCCGACTTTCTCAGTCTGCGAACCCGAAGTATGCCACACAGGGGGTCGTGGGGAATCGAACCCACGACCTCCAGTGTATCACTTACGTGCTCAACCGACTGTGCTACGCCGCTTGGCCAGCTCCCCATTCTCTGATTCACCAGCTACATAGGTTTTTTTCATCTCTGCTGAGTTCTGCAACAGCCTGCTACGATGGGGTCACTGCCTCTTGGTAATATGTTTGCCCCGGTACTTTCAATGATCGGTACATTTTATGAGGGACGCTGGGCTTGATTCCCAGGACGTGCAGCTCCCCACGAATAGATCAGAGCATTTTTTGAAAGAAAAAAAAAAAAAAGGTTTGGCACTGTCGGGACAGAGGCTCCAATGATCTTATTTATTGGTGGGGAGAAACACCTGCTGGGAAAGGGCCTAGCAAGGAAAAGGGCCCATTGATAATAACAGTGGAACACTGGATGCGTGGGTCAACATAGATTACCCCTCCCAAAGCAGAGAGGGGGAGCTAGTATCCACTCATAAATGAAAGAATCATTCCACCCTTCTGGTAACAACAAACGCGAAGAATACTACCCTATTACAGAAACTAAGCAATACCCAACACTCTGATTTGGTCTGTCATAGACGGCAATCTGGACTCTTAGCAAACCTGCAGCCGCCTCCCTGCAGAGACTGGTGGCAACCTTTTTGTGGAGAGGAAACCATAGTGTCTTCGAGCTATTAGCAGAGTGGCCTGGATGTCAGTTATACACCCTAAATCTAGACGGGGGTTGGGGATTATTGACCCAAAATCCCAGGTGATGGCCCTTGCCCTCCAATGGGTGAAAGGCCTACTGTTCTCCACGCAGGCACCATGGCAACCTCTAGATTACAGCAAATCGCCAGGCTGGAGCCACCTGCCCCTCCCGAGGTCAACCCTGAGACATGGCTCCAAGACAGATACTGGACTATACCCAGGCCAACGAAGACCAGTAAGGATGGGGAGTCTGATAGACAGGCAACCAGACAAGACGTAAAAAAGGACCCCCTTTGGGCAAACATACTGAAGATCTGGCGGAAACTACCCTTATCGGATAAAGTCCCACCGAAGCGTGAGGAAGTGGCCCGTCAACCCCTCTTTGGAAACCGATGGATAACAGACCGGCACAGCAGGATCCTCCATAGCAGCAAGCCCCCCTAGAGAGGGTGGGTCAAGGATATCTGGGACCAAGACTCCAAGGACTGGCTGTCGGAGACTCAGTTGAGGGAGAAGCTGAGATATTGTCACAAGGTGGGAGAGGCATTGGAAATGGTTGTCTTTGCCATCCCCCTAAACTGGGTTCAGATCCTGCGCAGAGGTCCATCGGTGGAGGACGGGGATCGGGTAGGGTTCTGGGGGACAGACAGGGTGATTGGGAGCGTAGTATATACTCAACCAAAAGGGGCGGGGGAGGAACAGGAAGTGGTGGCCCACCGGTTCAGGATAAGGGCTGACAACAGTTTAGAACGGGTACAACCAGAAGAAACAGAATGGTACCCGAGGTCGAGAGTTTTCCGGGTTCGTGTCCTTAAGGAAAAGGACCAATGGAAGGTGTACAAACCAAAAAAGCCAATACAGGAACTCGCCCTCGACCCCAATGAATGGATATGGTCTCTCCAATATGACAAAGGAAGATCTGGGGAAAGGCAGCTGCATAACCTCTCGATTAAAGCTGCTTACCGGATGCTGCGACCAAGAATTAACTTGAGGGACAGGGTGGAGTCGCGTTGGATGAAACATCTCAAAATAGGGAATAAATGCTGCGGCCGGTAAAGTGGTTTAAAGAAAACAAGGCTATGCCAGCAAAACTAGCCTCCCTACCATGGCAGGTGGAACAAAGATGCCTGCCGACAAATGACTGGCTAATAGACATAACACACCTGGAGCAAAAAGTGTTAGCACTCCCCTGGTGCACATTATGTACAAAATCCTTTCCGATTAGGAAATGGCCCGAGACCATAGAACATATGTTTCTGCAGTGCCCGGCAGCGATATGGCTGTGGAGGTGGTGGGACCGCATCTGGAGACAAATGGGAGCCTCACAACCCTGGCCATGGGACTGGAGGGCTCTCCTCTGCGAAGCATGGGCCCCGGCGCAAGCCACAACCGTTAAAGAGAATATGTTTAAAGTGGGGTGCAGAGCCATTATCTGGGGTATCTGGCGTCGTCGGTGCAAACTGGAAATAGAAGGGGTTCGCCGGGATGGCACAGATTTCATCAGTACAATAAAAGAACAAATACAAGAAGACATCGTTATTCAATGGGGAAAAGTAAAACAGAGAATAGCTTTTTTACATTCCAAACAAGAAATCAGACAAAACATAGAAAGTTTCTGCAAAGACTAGCTGGGTGGGGAACAAGGGGGGTGGATCGCGAAGGGGGGGTGGAAAGGAAGGGAGAGGGGGGGGGGACGAAATAGGAGATGGGGAAAGAGACTACCATCTATGCTTTCAGGACTGGACGAAGATTGACCCCTCTATCCCGCCTCGGCCCCTGTCAGAATTTGTTGAGTTTTTCCCACCCCCACCCCTGGCTTTGGTGAACATAGAATGGTATGGGGCGGGGAGTGGGTAAAAGGGCAGATCTAGGTAGGGAGGGTAGGTTGAGGATCAAGAGGTCAGATTTCATTTGACTATGGAATACCTGCAAGACTCTCTATTGTCTATGCTGTATCAGGGACGCCAGAGTAATTAATGGTTGGGGGAGGGAGGAACCAGTGCGTAGAAGCAGGCATTTGGCGCCGGATTCGGGGTGAAGAGGCTCCCCCCTCCCTCCAATATCCTGCTCAGTCAATCCTCTGGATCCCAGGGTAATCAATGCTGGCAGGAACCCCCCATATTCGCTTTCTGGTATGCTCTCAATTCAGTCTGTATATGGGACGCTGGACCCGTTTTCCGGCAGGTGACGCTCCCCACCAATAGACGGAGCCGCTCTACAGGTGCTAGTGGTGTGTACTCTTATCAGCACCACTAACACCGGTGGGGGCAAGGAACCCCAGGATTTCAATACACAGAGGGAGAGAGGGAGAGAAGGAAGGGAAGGAAGGAGGGATGAGCGAGGAAGGGAGAAAGGAGGGAAGAAGGTGAGGGAACGAGGGAACGAGGGAGTGAAGGAGTGAGGGAGTGACGTGAGGGAGTGAGGTGAGGGAGTGAGGGAGTGAGGGAGTGAATGGAGGGAGGGAGAGGGA
>BFEA01000082.1:2949414-2960710 GCA_003427395.1 Chara braunii
CGGGAACCCGGGGCTAGGTCCCACTTGCACGAATTAAGCGATATTGACAGTAGATAGCAAAGATCAACGGCCATAATCTCTTAATCCGTGCAAGTGGGACCTTGCCCCCGGTAATAAGCCCTGACGATTTTGGTTCATCGGTTCAAAAAAATGCCAAGAAACACAAAATTCGGTTCACGGGTCCAAAAATTTTTGTTTTTTTGGGGGGGGTTGTTGGGGGGATGGGGTCCCACTGGCGACGGGTGGGTCCAAAAAAATTGGCGAGATGGAATGCCAAAGGGACAAGCATTGCGGCAAGCAACACCAAAGTTACACCACCAGGGCCGAGGTCCCACTGGCAAAAAGGATAGGATCGAGCTCCTGAATCTGGACCTGTTTTATGCAGAGATGCAGAAAAGCAGTTCAATCTCGATTTCCTGCACATCTCCATAACCTCGTCCAGATGCAGGCATTGGATCCGATCCTCTTTGCTAGTGGGACCACGCCCCAGTACTTGGCCTAGCTATCGGCTGCGTAACAAAAAAAAAATAGAGTAGAAACGTTTCTAGCAGTCGGATGAATCTGGACGCTCCTGTAGGGGCCCGTACGTTTCCTCAAATCGTGGCTTGTTCACGTGCACGACTTTAAGAAGTTCTGGTCTTTTGTTTTCAAGGGGAAAAAAAAAAAAAAGAGCCCCAAAGGGCCAAAGGGGACCACAGATTTTTTGGGTGAGGGACGCCAGGGATGAGTGAGGTCCCACTAGCAAACAGGATTGGATTGAACGCCCGAATCTGGCCGCGTTTGTGGACGAGTGCAGAAACTCGAGATTGAACTCTTTTTCTGCATCTCTGCCTAAAACACGCCCAGATTCAGGATCTTAATCCAATCCCGGTTGCTAGTGCGACCATGCTCCAGGCCTGGTTTCCTGGCATTGTAATATACGGGACGCCAGGCCGGGATCCCAGCAACGAAAAAAACACATGAGAACGAAAAAAGAAAAGAAAGAAGAAAAGAAAAAGAAAAGGGGTAATAATGCAATCATAGTTATACATGTTTGTATGAATGGAATTACTTACAAGAATTTTGTGAGGAATAGAAGGGCAATAGTGCAATAATGCAATAGTGCAGTAGTGCAATAGTGCAATAGTGAGACTGTCAATCCATTTAGCTGCTACTATGGCTGATGATACAAGGACTCAAAGCTGTGCTCAAAGGAATTTCAGGGAGATTTGGGAAAAGGGAGTGTACTCAGTGCTACTCACCTTTATTTTTTTATTTTTTATTTATTTTTATTTTTTTATTATCTAGGCTACCAGAGTGGCCCGGGGTCACTTGCCCGGCCGGGCCAAAAAAAACTAAAAACGTAAAAATAAAAAAAATATATTTTTAGAATTTATTTTGTATTATAAATTTGGTGAAGAATTTCGATGTGACCCTGAGGCAAATGTTGTTCAGTTTACTTTTCTGCATAATATAGGTTTATTTGCGGATTTTTTGGAATTTTTTTTTATTTTTTTTTTTTTGCTGGGACCTTCCCTGGTCCTTGCACGGGCTGCCCACCCGGGACCCGGGCGGCCCGGCTGGTAGTCTATTTTTTTTATTTTTTTTATTTTTTTTAAGCCGGGAACCGGAACCAGCGTTCCTTATATTTCAGAGAGAGCGATTCAGGATTTCAATTCCTATTCATCTGTCGCACAAACGAAGGCAGTCATCCCGTGCTGCCTCCACAGGATATAAGCCTGATGATATAAGGACTCGAAGCTGCTGTGCTCAAAAGGAATTTCATGGAGATTTGGGAACAGGGAGTACTCACCTTTTAGAACGATTCAGGATTTCAATTCCTATTCATCTACGAAGGCGGTCATCACGTGCTGCCTCCACGGGATATACACAATGACATCAGATGTGATGTGAGACTCTAGGCTTGGGACTACTCACCTTAAAATGACTCCTTTGTATAAATAAATAAATTAAAAAAAAAAAAAAAAAAAAACGACTCCTTAGATTGCAGGATTACCCTGGGAAATACTTCCAGGATTGCCGACATGGAAATTTTATCCAAAAGCGAGCGCCGACATGGGACCAAATGGGGGATTTTATTATTTTATTATTATTTTTTTTTAACGGCCAGGAGATCGGCAACATATACTGCGGTTGTAGTAAAAATGGAAACAGACAGAGGGGGAAAGCGAAAGGAAAAAAGAAATATGAACACCATTAACTTTTTTTCTTTTTTGTTTATACTTTATTAATAGGAAGAAAGATATATCCCAGTCACCCACCACCCGTTTCAATCTTTCTTGGTTTATATGATGAACATATATTTTTTAATAGTAATAAATAAATAAAAAAGAAAAAAGAAAATTTGAGAAGCGGCTTGTATGTATGATGAACTTTCATTACAATACACACTTTGGATGCAAAAAAAAAAAGCCAATCAAAATTGATGAAAATTTAAAAAAAAAACGCTAATTAAGAAGAAAAAAAAAAAACACAACATATTGAAAAAATATTTCCACTCGAAGACACCATTTCCGGGCAAACAGTCAGTAGTCTTGCCCCCCCAAAAAAAAAAAAAAAAAAAAAAAACGAGTATTGCCAAACTGATGGAGAGCCGTGTCCTTAGAAATCTTGGTCAGATTACATACACACTCAGTAATAAAACAAATTGTTAATTTTAATAATTTGTTAAACAATTTTATTTTATCACAATATATAATTATTATTATCACAATATATAATTATTATTATCACACCTAAAACGTGTTTTGCCCCCTACAGTGATCCCCTTTTTTTTTCGGGTGTGTTTTTCGTTTTGTATGCGATAATAATCATATATGCATATATAGTAGAACATATACGTAAAGTCCTAAGATTTATATAAAATTATAAATTAAAAAGATTACATATTGTCGAACAGAACAGAGGGAGCCAAGGATATAAAAAAACACCGAGATGTGCAGTCAATAACGTTCTTTTTTTTTTTTTTTTTTTTTTTTTATACCATATCAATTGTGACAATTATAATGACGTATATAAAAAAAAATATAATGACATAAGATCTAAAAATTTTTTTTTTTTTTTTTTTTTTTTTTTTTTTTTGGCCTCCGATGGCATTGTCACTCGCGTGATATTCTTTCCACGTATCTTGAATTTTTTACTATTTCGTACCGATTATTTTTTTAATTAATTAATTTATTTACAAAAAAAAAAAACGTTTTTTGTCAATTTTTTTTGGATAATCATAATTTTCAATTCTTGCCTTTTCATCGAGCATTGGCCACGACCTTCTTTCCCTCTTCCGCAATTCTCGCTCCACTGCCTCCGCATCAAGCATCCCGATCCCGACACGGCTGTCGCTTGTGCTGCCGCTGCCATCAGCAAGAACGGTCGCCCCCTCTTCGCCATCACGGACAACCTCCACTCCCTCCTCCGCCTCATCCCTCCTCCTCCTAATACCCTTACCATGACTATACTCCTCCTCCTCTCTTCTCCCTCCATCCTCCACCGCCGCCTCCTCCTCCCCCATCTCATTCTTCTCCTTCTTCTTCTTGGATTTCCAGAAGATAGCGGGAAGCCATTGTCCCAATCCAGGCATGAATAAGATCAGAAGAAGATCGAGATAAGATCAGGACCTTAAAAAAAAAAAAAAAAAAAAAAAAAAAAAAAAAGGGCAGAGAGACAAGGACGAATAGACCGCGAGAGAAAGAGGTGAAACCCTACTACGCAAGAGAGCGGGGGTCTGGAGGAGGGAGGAGGAGGAGGCAGAGGACGAAGGAAGGAGGAGGAAGAGGAGGAACAAGGACAAGAGGAGGCGGAAAACGAAGGACGAAGACGGAGGAAGAGGAGGAAGAGGAGAGGAAGAAGAGGAGGGAGAAAGAGTAGAAAGGAGAGGATGGAGGAGGGAGAGGGAGGAAAAAGGAGGAAGGAGGAGGAAGGAGGAGGAAGGAGGAGGAAGAGGAGGAAGGAGGAAGAAGGACAAGAGGCGGAAGACGAAGGACGAAGAGGGCGGCAAATGAGGAGCAGGAGGAACAGGAAGAACAGGAGGAAGAGAGGAGGAGGAGGAAGACGAGGGAGGAAGGGGAGGATGGAGAAGGAGGAAGGCGGAAGAGAAGAGGAAGAGGAGGAAGAAGCAAATGAGGAGGAAGGAAAGAACGAGAAGGAAGGGAGAAGGAAGAGGGAGGAGGAAGTAGAGGCCGGAAATAGAGCTAGAAGATGAACGACGCCATAGCCGACTGGGAGATGACGAACTGATGGTGCAAGTGGAAGAGAGAACGAGAAGAGAGAGCAAACGGCGAAAAGGAGGTGGGGGGGAAGGAGCGGGGACAAGAGAACGAAAGCAGAACAACGAGGGAGGCAGGAAGGATAAGAGAGAGAAAAGGGAAGCAGAAGAGGAAGAAGAGAAGAAAGGATGGAAAGAACTAGAAGGAGAGAAGTAGTAAGAGATAGACGAATGGCCCAAAACACTTGCTCTCTTCCGGCACTGGAAAAACTGCAAATTACGGCTCCTGCTTTCCCGCCAAGATTCCCGCCAAGAAACAGAGGCCTCCCTCAGCTATACACCACCTTCTCCTTCGATTGACATCGCCACAACCTTCACCCCACACGCCTGGTGTTCCAATCGCTGGGAGCACTCTCTCTCTCTCTCTCTCTCTCTCTCTCTCTCTCTCTCTCTCTCTCTCTCCCTGTGTGTGTGTGTGTGTGTGTGTGTGTGTGTGCGTGTGTGTGAGGAAAGCACCAGTGTGAAGTTGCCGTGCCGTTCGAGTCCCCTCTGTCTCCGTGGTCTGTCTGTGGGAGTCACCGCACTACCGAATAACTTATGGTCATCATCGCTGTATTTGGAGGGAAAGGTAGCCCAAATACAGATATAATGACCGTAAGTTGTATTTGGGTGAAGAAGGATACTCACCAAATTTGCGAAATGGGGGATGTATCTTTCCCCGAACATTCGGCCTGGCTCCACTACTCTCCACATGCATAAAAGACAAAAAAAAAAATTTTGGGGGGGCGGGGGCCAAGTCCCACTAACATGAGTTTGGTTTTGATTCCTATACCTGTGCGGCGCGGTGCGGCGGGGGGTGGCACCGTGTGACACTATTTCGAAGCTGCTGAAAACCGTGTAGAATTGCAAAAAGAAAAAAAAAAACAAAAAAAAAAAAACGTGTAGAAAGATCCTGCAATGATGACAATCTGCCAGGAGTTTCGTGAGTGCTCTTCTTTGGGCGTTGCTCCACCTCACCAAATGTGGAAAATGAGAATGTATTTTTCCCCCTACATGGAAAATACATCCCCATAGTTTTTGCCTTCCCTATAGGCCTCGCTGCACTACGCTAGACACATGAAAATTTTCAAGAGTTCTTCTAGCGCTGTCAGACTCCTGGGGCGTGGTCCCACTAGCAAGGAGGATCGGATAGAAATCCTGAATCTGGCCATGTTGTATGCAGAGATACAGAAGTGCAGTTCCATCTCGATTTCCTCGAACACGTCCAGATTCTGGCATTGGATCCGTCCCATCCTCTTTGCTAGTGGGACCTCGGCCCTGGATTCGCATCAGGTGCTGTCTTCGCTGCACTTCGGGCACCCTCACATTGGGTACCAAAACCGTAAAACTCCCAAAAAAATGTGCACACGGCTGGTCACACACAATGGTTCCAACCCCAAACACCCCATTCACGAACCCATTTGTCAGCTGCCTGCCGGGCCGCGGGTTTGAGGAATTCGCCGCAACCTCCAGGGGTTACGGCAAAATCCTTTTTTGAATCAATTTTTGTAAATGAATGCAAAGTTGAAAAGGAAGATTTACATGGTGTATCAATTGAAAAAGGGAAAAGGCAGAATTTGGGGTTACTTCTGTGTGAGTCAAAAACCCAAACAGCACCACCCAAACAGCACCACCCGGACGGCACGGTAGTGACGGTGTCTTTAGCGAAATGGGAGCGTGGTGTGACGGGAAACATCCCAAATACCCCAATTCGGCGGAACCCACTTTCACAATTTATACGGATTTGCGACCACAGTGTGAGAGTGCCCTTACTCCAGACTCTCGACTCTCGTGAGCGTTCTCTACTGTCGGACAGACACTACACGACAGGGCAGCAACGATTTGTCCACCGAGACCGGAGGCCCGTTGGCCTCGTTTGAAAAAAAACTCCTGCAGGCGGGAACTGTGGAAACTTCAAGAGCTCGTCCCATGGGCCATTTCTGACACCCCTTGAAGCGCTGGACCAACAGCAGTTTTCCACAGTTAGTGCAGCCATGACTCACTCTCTATGTTTTCGAGAGTGAATCTGACAGCTCTTGAATAGAAATCCAGGACGCAGCATCAAGAGTTAGTGCAGGGGTGGTGAACTCTTGTCAAGATTCAAGAGTAGTGCAGCGAGGCCCTATGTGTGGTGAGAAGCGCCAAAGGCTGTGGAGTAGACGTCCACGCACAAAGCATGTGCCTGTGCGCACACACACACACACACACACACACACACACACACACACACACAAAGCGCAGTGTTTTTTTTTCGTTCAGTTCCGGAATTGGAATTAATCGCTGGAGTAAAAGGATTGAGACACAGAGAGAGAGAGACAGACAGAGAGAGACAGACAGAGAGAGAGAGAGCCAGAGAGAGAGAGAGCCAGAGAGAGAGAGACAGAGAGAGAGAGCCAGAGAGAGAGAGACAGAGAGAGAGAGACAGAGAGAGAGAGACAGTGAGACACAGTTGCTGGCCAGTGAGAGGGTGAGAAAGCTCTGCCACAGTCCGATCCCTTTGCTATCTGCGGCTGAAAAGAGTGTCACCCACACCAACTGTCCTCGTTCCTATACTTTTTCTGACCGCTGGTGGAACTTGGCCCCGGGAGCAATCTAGTCCTTGGGGGAGTACACTCACACTAGGCCCTCAAAATCGCAAAACTGCAAAATGAGTGGCACTCACTCACACAATTGCAAAATGAGTGGCACTCACTCACACAATTGCAAAATGAGTGGCCAGATAGAGTCTTTCGTTTACAAGGACTCGATCTGGCCCCTCATTTTGCTATTTTGCTATTTTGCCATTTTGAGAGCCTAGTGAAAAATAAAAAAATAAATAAATGGCAATGTATCTTTCCATGTTCTAGCGGTGGATTCAGTCTCATTTTGCACACTTGGAGAATACTGGAGACAGGCCCATTGAAGACAAACACCTCTACCACTTCCCAGTTGCGCCCGGACCTCTGCCCTGATATGGGGTCGGACGAGTACAGTGGTCCTGTTTTTTGGGCTTGATCGATGATGTCTCGCCCCTCAAACAAGACCTCGCCCCTCAAACAAGACCGCGATCTCTTTGGGCCTCGCCACACCAGTATCAAAAACTAGTTTTTCGACATTTGTGAATAGCCACAGCAGTGTCGAAAACTAGTTTTTCGACATTTGTGCATAGCCACACCAGGTGTCTGAGCTTTTTTACTCCTGAATCTTCTCAACATGTGTCAGTGAAGAGTTTCCAACAAGGGTCGTTTCCAACTCGAAACCGCCCGCCTGCGGCAGGCCGAAACTCGAAACCACGAAAGGGAGCTTGTGAAAAAATGTGCGGATTTCAACATCCTTCACGACGCGGCCTCAACATCCCGTGCCTTCTTCTTCTTTGTTTCGTTTTTTTTTCCCTTTGTCCTGGGTCTGTCTCTTATACACATCTAGATGTGTATAAGAGCCCACCAATAGATGGAGCCTCCCCGGAGGTGCTAGATGTGTCTGCTCTTATCAGCACACCTAGCACCCGACCGGGTTTTTTGTGTAAAAAAAAAAAAAAAAAAAAAAAAAAAAGTGCGGATTTCCACATCGTTCAGGCTCCTTGGCCAACACAGGTGTGCGTGTGAGTGTGAGTGTGAGTGTGAGTGCGAGTGTGAGTGTGAGTGTGAGTGTGAGTGTGAGTGTGAGTGTGAGTGTCAGTGTGAGTGTCAGTGTGAGTGTCAGTGTGAGTCATGGTGTGAGTGGTTTGTGTGTGGTGTGTGGGCGAGTGCTGGCCTTAGCCCCTGCTGTTACTCGGTTGGGGGTGGGGGATGATGAAAAGAGAGGTGCAGCTGCTGGCCAAATGCTCGGTCTTTGCGTTAGCCGGACCCCCACCGCCGGACCCCCACCGCGGCCCCACAAGATTGGGGCGGGGGTCAACATGCATCCATTCTGATGGTTCGAGGGAGACAACAAAGCTATGTTTGCAGGGGTCCCCTGAATAAGCCTTGTGAGTAGTGGTTGGTAGGTAGTGATGGTGAATTCTAAGAAGTTGAAAGATGATGACAGATTTGAGAGAAGAATATAGTGGAGGTTTATAATATAAGAAAAAAGGAAAACAAATGTGTTATGTTTTTTGTCTTTTTCACACGTGGTGAGTGTGCCCCGACGCCTTCTCTGTGGGCCTGGCTCCCAATTTCACACGCGGCACCACTCACCATGTGAATTTGGGAATTTGGAGAGGGGGGATTTGTTTTTTTTTTTGGTGCCAATGTCAATCGAATAGATATTGTCGGAAAATGGGTCCCACATCCCTGACATATATATATATCGTCACAAACAGATATATATATATATATATAGGGTTCAGCCTCCTGATGAGTCAGTGAAACTCCGACGAAACAGTTTTTCACAGCCCCTCGTTTGTTGTCCTCTTCTCTCTCTCTGCCTACGGTTTACCGGGCAGTTCTGTTTGTGACGATATATATATATCGTCAAATAGAACATATATATATATTTAAAACAGTCCCTCCAATGCTAGCGATGCTGATAAGAGCAGTCCCTGACATATTTGCAGATAGATTTTGTGTTTTCAAAAGATCCCTGAAAAATATATAATTTTTTTTTATTTTTTTTTTAAAGGGCGATGGTCTTGAGATATCATCATTGAGCTGACCGGCCCCAGGCAATTCAGAATATTTGGTTTTACTCATCAAGTTCCATCATCTGGGTTTGAACATGGGTCTGTATTTCAACAGTTCAATGGTGTACCCACCGAGCTAGGCTCTTCGGTGGTGTAAAAAATATATATATATATAGTACATGCATTTTATTTATCTCTTTTTTTGTTTTCATCAAATCAAAAGCAAATGGGGATAACCGGATTCAAACCCATAACCCCTGCTTGGACAGAAGAAAATTTACCTTTAATCTACATCTGCTATTTACTAATTGAATTGATTGACTCAGGCTCTTCTGGGCCAACGTGAAGTCTCGTTATCTTCACTCAAAGATTGAGGGCGTACTCACACTATGCCCTCAACATCACAAAATCGCAAAATGAACACCCAGATCGAGTGCTTGTAAGAAGAGGGCTCTATCTGGCCGCTCGTTTTGCGATTTTGAGATTTTGAGGACCTTTTAAACAATATTGATATAGATAGGCTCTCTTGTTGGGGGCCTTACTGCCCCTTAGGAAACACCTGCAGCTGCTACCTCTTCAATTTCACCCTTATGTGGGGCGCCTGATTTGCTATTGATCCTAGTAGCTAACTTACAATTTGTAGGGAGCTGATACTGAAAAAAAAAAAAAAAAAAAAAGGTCCAGTTGATGTAGCTCATTGGTTAGAGCACCGGTTGGAAATGCGCATTGTGGTATGAGGTCGCGGGTTCAAATCCGTAGCCTTGCACATGGACACCGGCAGCGCGTTAGAATGACGCACGGCTGGACACACATCCCCTTGGGAGGGTGTTCTGTTGATCTCCCCAGTCTGGCATATCACACGTTCGTGCCATTTCCACTAGTCGTTCACATGGTAGAGTCACTCGATTGCACGTTACAACATCACGGGTTCAAACTTCGTTCGGACCTTGGGGGAGTCCTTGTCCAACTTACCCAGTTCTCTCTTCAATATACACACATGATGCTCCCTATACATCTCTATACATTGATTCACAGAGCACACACAGCCTTCGGGCATATACATAGCTTGTGAATTACACATGGCCTATGGCCTACATACACGAGTTTCCATACACAGTGCTGTCTGTACATCTTGATACATAGATACATGGAGCATACACAGGCTTCGGGTATCCACATACATTGCGAACTACACAACTATCAGACTGGGGGGGTCTAGTCACTGGGTGGGGTCTAGTATCTGCAGTAGGGACAGGTATGGGCCACCAGAGTTCGCACTGATATTTGGATAGAACTGTCTAGTGGCTATGGGGTAAGAGTAGGGGTATAAGTCGCTCAGGCCAGTGCGAGTTCCGCCTGGCCTTGGGTAAGCTAGGGGAAGGACGGTAAGACTGCTTCAATGGGTGCTACCCTGTCCGAAACCTAGGGCCAAGAGTCTCTTGGGGCCTGTAGTAGATCGTCTGGGCCTGGCGTCCGAAGTTCCCATTTGACAAGGCTCGTCCGATTTCGCTTCCACCAGGGCTGGGCAACCTATCAGCCCTGGTGCCTATTACTGCTGTTCGGTCCAAGTTACCTGACCATCGGTAGGGTAATGGTCCTGAGTGCTGGTCACACTGAGGTAGGATAGTGGGATAGGGGGTGCGCTAGGAGTATTGACGCGAGGATGGGATGGGAGGTGGTCTCATATTCCAGGACACCCACGGCCTACTGCTCCATGTGATCACTGTGTACTCAGTGATGGTCCGATTTCCCTTTTTTTTCTTTTTTTTTCTATAGATCTGTCCATTTGGGCCCAAGGCCCTTCATGGATTTGGACCAGCAACATCTGCCTCAAGATCCAAGTACGCCTGCTATTTTTTTTTTCGGGCGCGCCGTGTCCTTCGCGTGAAAAAGCAGGTTCGGGCTGGAGGCAGTGGGGAGTTCCAACGGGCCCAAACAGAGAGTGTCGCCTGTACTTTGTCGAAAAAAAAAAAAAGGCCGACAGAAACACACAACGTGAGATACAGAGTACCCTGACAAGAGTGTTTTGTCGGGCCGAAAAAAAAAAAAATTTGGCCAATTCGACCGTTGGCTGCTCGTCCATGGGTGCAGTCAGTTCCCGTGTGTGTGTGTGCGTCGTGTCGACCGTGTGGCCCGACCGTTTTCACACGACCGCGGAAAGGGTACTTCCATCCATAGGCGCATGGCAGTCGTCGACTTCGCCTCTGTTTGCTTACCTAGTGGTTGGTCGTTTGTTGGATGTGCTCACACAACAACCGGGAGAGAGAGAGAGAGAGAGAGAGAGAGAGAGAGAGAGAGAGAGAGAGAGAGAGAGAGAGAGAGAGAGAGAGAGAGAGGCTACGTGCTCGACGAATAGAAGATACGGTCTGCAAACCGTACCCACGGACTGCGCGGCGGACGTCGTGTCCGGTGATGGACAGTGACAGGCTGACCCACATCCTCGAACATACACGACGACAGGTGATATGAGGGCGCCT
>BFEA01000082.1:2976153-3010823 GCA_003427395.1 Chara braunii
GGGAATCGCCTTCCACAGACACCTAGGCAGAGGAGGGGGGGGGGGGGGGGGGGGGGGGAGGAGCAGCGAAGGGGGGGGGGGGGGGGGGGGGCGGAGGAGCAGCGGAGGGGGTAGGAGCGGGGTTCGGGGGAGAAGCGGCATAGGGGGGAGGAACTGCGGAGAGGGAGGAGTCGGGAGGACCAGAGGAGGGGGAGGAGCGGAGGAGGAGCCGTGGAGGGGAGAGGAGCCACGGTAGGGGGAGGAGCGGAGGAGTGGGGAGGAGCAGAGGAGTGTGGAGAAGCAGCGCAGGGCGAGGAGCGGAGGAGCGACAGACTCGGGAGGAGCGGCGAAGTCGGGAGGAGCGGCGGAGTCGGGAGGAGCAGCGGAGTCGGGAGGAGCAGCGGAGGGGGAGGAGTGGAGGAGGAGCCGCGGAAGGGGGAGAAGCAGAGGCAACTGACGTGCAGTTGCCTCCACTTATGCGTATGACTTCCAAAAACATAGTTTTTCTTATGCAAAGAAAATCTGCAACTTGGATGTATTGGCATGTTAATCTGCAACTTGGATGTATTGGCAATAACATGTTGTTTGTTTTTTTGCGTTCCATCTATCGCGTTGCTTGACAAAAAATATAGGTTTATGCCCAAATGTTTATGACAACGGCCAGCACATGTCCTATGTGACATCCTTAAAACCCTTTTTTTTTTAAATCAACGTAGATTTTTTGACTCGGGTCCAGTTTTCACGAAATGTGTACTTTTCACAAAGTGCATGCTGAGAGAGGAAGAAGAAGAAGAAGAAGAAGAAGAAAAAGAAGAAGAAGAAGAAGAAGAAGAAGAAGGAGAAGAAGAAGAAGAAGAAGATGATGATGATGATGATGAGAGGGGGACGGGCGGCTCCACGGCGACGGGCGACGGGCGGCTCCACAGCGCTGGTGACTCCAAGACGCTGGCGATGGGCTACGGGCAGGTCCACGGCGACGGGGGAGTGAAGCTCCCAGGCGACGGGCGGCTCCACGACGACGGGGGAGACAACGGGCGGCTCCACGACGACGGGCGGCTGAACCACGAACTGCGCCGGTGGGGGAAGACCAAGGCCCCGTTTGGACAACCGGTGCAGGCCGCCGCAGCCAGTCGGCTGTTCAAACGGGTCGTCGTTTTCCCTCCAAACATCAAACGGCCCTCTGGCCGTCGATCATGGATGATCGACGGCCGGAGGGCCGTCACAATTTCAAAAAAAAAAAGCTGGCCTCACGGGCCCGACGCGCCTTTTTTCAGGCCTGGTCGGACCCGGTAGGTCCTGGGGACACCAGCTCACGGCGATTCGGGGTCTGAACCCCCCCCAGGCAAGGTGTGTTGGGGGTGCCCGGCCAGGCCGCCAGGGACCTCCCCCGGGCAGGCGCTGGTCGGTCGGGCGGCCCGGTTCCGTACCCAGGTAGTTATAGAATAGGTGGCTCCAGTATGATAAGGGAAATAGATGTAAAACCCGAGGATTTGGAGAGATTGGTCACAACCTAGGCTCAGGATCTAACCTCCATCACTTTCAAGTTCTCAAGTTCTCAGTTTCTCAAACTTTTGCGGAAAAGACGATGTATAAGGGACGCTGGACCCGGTTTCCAGCAGGTGCAGCTCCCCACCAATCGATTGGAGCCAACAGGTGGCTTGCTAGTGGTGGAGAAGTGTATCACCATCCCTAGCAGAGCCATTTGAGTTTTCTCTTAAAAAAAAAAAAAAAAAAAAAAAAAAGAGTAGAAAAGTTTCTTGTCGGATAAATTTGGTCGCTCCTGTAGGGAGCAGCTTATGAAAGATTACTTCTGGGTGGAAATGAGACATATCCCGGTGGAGGTCCAGACCGCATTTGTCCATGATCTAGGCCAACAGTACAACATCGTAGACTTCATAGACCCACTCCCCTCCTATGTGGCGCAACGCGATGACTACATGATGCTGGCCCTTGACCTCCCCAAGGACCAACCCTTCTCCATGGATGACATAATCCCCTACAGAATGGGAGGGAAGGTCTACCAAATTCACACTGCGCACAAATTCAGACCGTGGTGCTTTAAGTGCAGGGCATACGGTCATCTGTGCACAGAATCGGCCTGCCCCCAACACCCCAACAAGAGAGGCCCAAAAGCGGGACGGCTCCAACAGGACCCGCAAAGACCCAACAGATGGATCACGGTCGACTGGGGGCATGAAGGGTGGGTGTATCTCGATGATCTGGACTCGGAGAGCCGACCGAAAGGCTGGACCTGGGAGGGTTGGGGGGACCCCAGCAGAGCAACCCGTCCCCCCAGCGAATGGAAGCCGCCCCCAGCACCAGAAAAGGCCCCGTAGGCTCTGCTGCCTGTTAAAACCCCGGAGGCAAAAACGCCCTCCCCCCCTCAGGGGAAGGATAAGTAACCCCAGCAGTCGACCAAGCCACCCCAAGGGGGACAAAGGGGCCGGAAGTGGGGACCGGCAGCACTGGAGTACCTGCCAAAAGAGAAACAGGCGGACAAACAATTGGTCGAAAAAAGGAAAGTGGCACAACAGCAGGGGGACAAAGCGGCATTGAGCGGAGGCCTGGAGTATCCACCAAAAAACAAACAGGTGGGTAAACATGTAATCGAAACAGGGAAGGAGGTACTACAGCAAGGGGAAAAAGTGGCACTGAATGGAGGTCACTACCGGGGCGACACATAGAAGCCTCCTGCAGACCTGTTCGAGGATGCCTTTGGTGCTGCAACAATGTAGGTAGAAACCATCCCGGGATCCACCACCCCCCCCCCCCCCGGAAGTGGAAATGACTGACATCCAAGACCAGAACGGAGAACAATCAGAACCAACTACACCGGACACAACAGGCTCAGAAGGGGTGGAGGAACAAGGAACACAAAAAGTGGGACTGCAGGAAATCACAGACTGGTTAATGGAAAACCTGCATCTGAAATATGGGGAAGGAAGTGCAGAGTTCAAGGATGATGCGTACAGAGAACTCATCCCCCTATTGGAGAGCAGCGCTAGCCTCTATAAGGCTCTGTCTCAGGGGCTGCCAGAGGGAGCAAACTGGCCGGATGTTTTCCATAGACTGCTGGGCATAGTAACTGCTCGCTTCCACCCCGCTGAACAGAACCTGCACCAAGAGCGGAAAACACAAAAAGGAAACCATGGTGGAACGCAGCAGGAGCAGCAGAAGGAAAACCTGGGACCCACAGTGATGGGACAACCTTCGGCAGACCCCGGGACAGAACCAACTACAGATGAAGGAACACAGTGAGATGAGGGGCAGCAAGTAGGGGTGAGGCGGACCGAGGAGGGACAGAGAACCCCGGAAAAGGCAGGGAGCATCTCGGGCTCGGGTGTGACAGAGGAGGAGCAGACAAGGGGGGATGGGGCACCAAAAAACAGCAGTGAAGAAAGCGGCAAAGAAAGTGCAGGGACGGGACCCGATGACACATCCCCCCCCCCCACCTTCAAAACCCCCGAAAGCTGGCCCCACAGCCGTAGACAAAAAATCAGACATCTATTAGAAACTGCACTTGCCTGTGAGGCCCCCATAGACAAAGGCATAGTTTTATTACCGGTCAGACAAAAGGGAGGGGCATGGGAGCTGGGTCTGTCAGCGTCCCCGGGGACTACACATGGGGAAGTCTCCCTTCAAAACTGCTCTTCGGTATTTCTCTCTTTAACATCCCGGGCTGGAAGTCTGCTGCTCGGAAAGGCGGACATCCGCCAGCTAAGTCAAAACCGCCTCCCGGCAGGGGCTTCTGCAGCTGTGGTCCTCACCCGGGGGGAAGAGAGGCTGGGGTCCAAAGACATATAGATGAGATACGACCACCTCAAATCAGAAGAGTTACGGTGGTTGGACCGGGAGGGACTTAAAGACCTGCAACTCTTAAAAATAAAGGCGGGGGACCCCTGGTTTGGGAAAGAAATTGAAAACTTATTGGTGAAAATTCTCAGAAACGACATATTACAGCAAGGCAACCTCCTGGACACAGGGAACTGGGTGCCCCTGTAAGGGCACAAGGATCGTCAAGGAAGCCATAACAAAATGAATGTGGTTGACGCCTTGTATGGTAAAGACAAAACTTGGAGACTGTGTACACGACAAGCTGACCTTGACCTTCGCTCATTGAATGTGAATGGGCTCACCTCAGCGAAGCACCCTAAACGACAAGCGATAATGGACCAGCTAAAGAGAGTCGATGGGAAAGCCTGGCCAGACGTGATATGCCTGCAAGAAACACATCTAATGGATAATCCGGAGCATAACCACAGGCATAACGAGTTATGGGCACATCAGGCCTTTCGGGCTCACGCCCCGCGTCCCGGCAGCGGGGGCGTAGCCATATGGCTCCCGCCGGGCTCCAAAGTAGAGGTGCTTAATTGGGAAGCTGACCAGGAGGGGGGCAGATGGGTTTATCTGTTGGCAATGCTGGAGCTAGAAGCGGTAAGCATCCTAAACGTATATGCTCCCAATGAGCCGCAGGCACGACATACCTTCTTCGAGTCTCCAAAACCCAAACTACCGGTAGGCATTCCCGTGATAGTGGCAGGCGACTTTAATGCGGCGCCAGACCGTTGGCTGGACAGATGGAAAATTCCAACCCCCTGTCCAGCCTACATCAAGAATGATGAAAGGCTCATCGCGGAGTTGTCACAATCCCTAGATCTTTTCGATACCTTCCGAAGGCACTTTCCCGTGGATCGCCGCTACACTTGTTTTCGCAAGAGCAGCACCGAGAAGGCATCAAAATCCCGGATTGACCTTATACTCGCTTCACAGGAACTGCAAGGGGCAGTCCAGATAGAAGAGATATTCCCCCGCAGCCCCTACCCGGGTCTAGACCACGCAATGTGCGTGGCAACCTTTTCATTTAGGAAAAAAACGGACCAGGGGAGCGAATTTTATAAACTGAATACATCTCTTTTGGCCATCGACCGCTTCAAGACCTACCTCGCTGAGGTCTGGTCCTATTGGCAAGAACAAAGAAGTCAAATCCAAGACAAAACTGTATGGTTCAATAACGGCCTGGCTTTCTTGGGCCGCAAGTGCAACGGATACTCAAAGCTTCTAGCGGCGCGTCGCCACGCGGAAGAATTAAACCTGCAACACCAATTACAACACATGCAACACCAGGAAAACGAGACAGAGGTCGACCAAGACGAACTCACTAGAGCCATCCAGACCATAGAAGCACGCCTTATTACCTATATGGAGTATAGATGGCAAGGTGTGAGAATACGGGGTCGACTCTCCAAACACAACATGGAAGGAGCCATGGACGCAAGATTTTTTGCCATGACCAAGGCTAGATCAGGGAGGACCGTAATCGAAGCCTTGGAGGACCCCAAAGTCACGCACGGCCCCCCGCACACATCCACAGCTGCCTGCACGAAAATAGCAAGGGAATTCTATCAAACCTTGTTCACATCAGACTGTGGAAACCAACTGCCGCACCAACGAATGGAAGAAATCGATGATTTTTTACGCCCGCTCAATAAAGCCCTTATTGAACAACAAAGGGACTGTTTAGACAAGCCTCTTTCAAAAGAAGAAGTTTGGGCAGCATTGACGCAAATGGAGGACGAAAAAACGCCGGGAATAGACGGGTTGCCCAACGAATTTTGGGTAACAATGTGGCCGAACATTTCACAGGATCTCATGGAATATTACCATGAGACTTGGGCCACCGGACAAACTGGGGAGTTAGTTGGGCAAGGAGTTTTGACGCTCCTCTATAAAAAAGGAGCACGAATGAACATCAGAAACTATAGACCAATTACCCTACTCACAATAGTCTACAAGATGATGGCAAAAGCATTGGCCAATCGCATGGCGGCAATAATGGCGGACATCATCCATCCAGATCAAACAGGCTTCATCCAAGGCAGGCACATCCAGGATAATATTCTCCTGGTCAACGAGATGATTAAACTAGCCAGACAATCCAGAAATAATGCAGCTATTATCTTTATCGACTTCGAAAAAGCATACGGCCATGTGGATTGGACGTTTTTAGACAGATGCTTAGCCAAACTCAACTTCGGGCCGGACTTTAGGAGGTGGATCAAAATCCTCCACTCCAATGTCACCACTAGTGTCATGGTGAACGAAAATCTGGCCCCCCCAATCGATCTTCAAAGATCAGTCAGACAGGGGGACCCGATAGCCCCATATCTTTTTGTAATAGTCATGGAGGCACTAGCCACTAACCTAAGAACCCATAAGGATATCAGAAGAATTCAAGTCTCGGCAATACCCAAGGAAGCAATCCCGGTCTGTTCGCTCTTTGCAGATGACCTGATCTTAATGGTGGATGCCTCCAAGGAATCGATGGAAGAGATACAACACATGATGGACCGCTTCTGCAGACGCTCGGATATGAGAGTAAACTGGGGAAACAAAACCCAGGGATGGTGGATCCACTCCCAGGGGGTGAGACCCCCAAAGCATCCCAAACTCCAATGGCTCCCGGAAGAAGCACCCATCAGAGTGTTGGGCATATCAATGACGGCCGGGGGGAGGCCATCCACCAATAATGTATGGCTCACCAACCCGCCTCTGGCGAAAATGACACTCTGGAAAAACAAGCACACCTCGATAATTGGCCGATCCTTGATAATTAATAACGTGGTACCGGCCTCCTTATGGTACAAGTCAGCAATTTGGGCCCTGGACAAGCAGGCCCTGCGCTCATTGAAGCGGCAAATAGCAGCCTTTCTATGGAGGAGCGACCATCAGAAAGTGAACGTGATCAATCGGGTGGCATGGCAATCTATAATCCAACCCAAATCCAAAGGAGGCCTTGACATTATTGACCCGCTGGTCCAGACTAGAACATTGGCGCTGCAATGGATCAAGAAGTTGATCTTCATCCCAGACATCCCCTGGAAAGGGTTAGCTTTGGAACAGATCTCCCGGCTGGCACCGCCTACAACAGAAGGGAGTGACCCACGGATGTGGCTGGAAAATAGGGACTGGCCCATCCCAAGGGGAAAACCAGGACAACAGGATCCGGATCCTCATACCCCCAGACAGGCAGCAAGGGCTGACCTGCGAAATGACCCGTTCTGGCCCTCTCTCCTCAAAACATGGAGAAGCCTCCCTCTGCGGGACAAAACACCACCTGATAGATGGGAAAAAGTGGCGAGGCAACCCCTGTTTGGCAACAGATGGGTGGTGGACTCGAGTGGACAAACACTTCATTGCATGGACTCGCCCTGGCAAGGATGGATCAAGCGAGGGATAACACGGGTGAAGGACATATGGGACACGGAGATGAGAGACTGGATAAGTCCTGACCAGTTACGGACAAAACTGAGGTACTGCCACCGGCCCCACGAAGCCCTGGAGGCGATCGTGGAGAAAATCCCCCTGGATTGGTGGAGAATCCTACACAAAGGCCCCACCCTCCAAAAGTTAGACTGGGTGGCGCTGCCCGGTCGACAAGGAAAAGTAGGAAGGGTGGCCTGCTGCACCCCCGAAGGAAGCCTGGAAGTAAACCTCTTCCAGGTAGGACGGGAGAACCTGATCCAAAACAATAACCCCGCAGAAACCATCACATGCCAAAAAGAAGAGCTTTTTAGAATTCGAGTGCTTGAGGCAAACGAACAACTTACAGCCTTCCAACCTGAGTCCCCGATCCATCAGCTGACCTTAGACCCGTTGGAATGGACATGGACAAACTGCATGGGGAAAGGAAGGAAATGTATCGAGACACTACATGGTCTAACAGTCAAATCCACCTATAGGCTGCTCAGACCGACAATAAATCTCCGAGACCAGGTGGAGGAACGTTGGAGAAACCACTTAAATGTTAGTAAGGAAGAGCTCCGACCGATTAAGTGGTTCAAGATGACCAAGTAAAACCGGCTAAAACTGCTTCCCTCCAACGGCAGATGGAACATCGCTGCCTGCCCACTAATAACTGGCTGATAGACCGAATATCACTAGAACAACAAGGCCACGCCCTCCCCTGGTGCAAACTGTGCATCAACGCGTTCCCAGCCAAAAAATGGTCGGAGACCATTGAACACATCCTGCTGCAGTGCCCGGGAACACTCTGGCTGTGGAGGTGTGGGACAGAATCTGGGAGCAGCTAGAAACAAAAGCTCTGTGGCCCTGGGACTGGAAGGCGCTTTTGTTTGAAATCTGGCCCGAAGGCCACGACGACCAACTGGATGAGTTCACCCTCAACATGTTCAAACTGGGACGTAGGGCTGTACTCTGGGCACTCTGGAGACGGCGCTGTACATTCGAAATGGAAGGCGCCAGACTAGAAGGGCCCGAGCTAATGGAAAACATACAACAACAGATCCAAACAGAGATCATTGGAAAATGGGAAGGGACCAAAACACGAATCAGTCTCCTTGACAAGCACAAGGACAAAATCAAGGAATTTGGTACAAGCTGGCTCGCGGGCCCCGAAGGGGGGAAGTTGGGGGAGGTAGAATGGAAAGGGGCACATCCAGGACCAGGGGAGGACCAGGAGGGAAAGGAAATAATACGGGATTATCGATTGAGATTTAAGGAGTGGGGTGATCTAAATGTTTTTTCCCTACTCTGAATGCCTCTCCTCCTCTCGTACTTGTTAACCGTTGATGAGGGTTTCAGAGTACGGGTTTGATGTAGAGTGAGATGGGCAGTTAATCCCCCCAACTTGGTTGAGGGCAATCAATGTTGTTCATCAGTTAGCCTGGGTACTTACGTGTCGACTCGGATGACGGGCTAGATTTCTGTCAGAAGGGAGGACACGTGGCATGCCTGTATGAACGAAAAATGTTTTCATAACGACCGTTTCAAATGTCAAGGACGCTGGACCCGTTTTCCAGCAGGTGCTGCTCCCCACCAATGGATGGAGCCTCCCGAGCATGCTCGAGCATGCTCGTGGCGTCTGCTCTTATCAACACCACTAGCATTTACTCGGGTTGTTTGTTTGTAAGAAAAAAAAAAAAAAAAAAGATTTAAGGAGTGGGCCAAAGTTGATGCGACCATCCCCCTAAAACCCCCGGGCAACTTCCCTGATTTTTCCCCCCCTCCCTCTAATTGCCTGGTAGAGAAGCAGTGGTATGGAGGCTAAAAGAGTTGGTAGGAGAAAAGAGGGGACACAAGCAAGCACTTGAAGGGAGGGTCAGGGAGAGATCGAATTTGAGGTGGGGGACAGAGGTGGGGGACAGAGGAGCTAGTGAATAGTAGTAGATATCTGGCGCCGTATAAGGTGAAGAGGCTCCCCACGCCCCTGTCTGGGCTGCTCAGTCAATCCCCTGGTGACAGGGTAATCAATGCTGGCAGCCCTCGCTGTCACAGTTCTTATTGTTTTCAGACACTCTCAATCTTAGTACATGGGACGCTGGACCCGTTTTCCAGCAGGTGACGCTCCCCACCAATAGATGGAGCCTCCCAGCGGGTGTTAGTGGTGTCTGCTCTTATCAGCAGCACTAACAATGGCAAGGGAATTTGCCAAAAAAAAAACAAAAAAAAACAAAAAAGCTCGTACGTTTCCTAAAATCGTGGCGCGTTAACGGGCACGACTCTAGGAAGTACTGGTGGTTTAACTGACAATGGATGAGTCTGCCATCTTCAACGGAATAGAAGGCCCCGTCATTCTAGCCATATGCACCGGAACAGAATGCCCCAGGTCATTCTAGCCCGGAGCCAGGTCCCACCAGCACAGGTGCTCGAATCTGGATGGGCTTTAAGCAGAGATGCAGAAAACGAGATAGTCGTTCATACTCAATGTAGCACAAAATGTGAGGCTTTACTCTCGAGGAGGACATAATGTGCTAAACATGAAATAGCTGCCTTGCGAATCGCAAGCCAGCATCGCCCTTCTGCCTCGTTCACAAGATAGATCGTGATTTTCTTCACATCTCCCCAAACACGACTAGATTCACGCACAAAATCCATCCCTCGTTGCTAGTACGACCCTGCCCTTCCTCATGGGAAGATTTCAGCCCCTATGCAACAATAATGAAGCGGCCTTCCGGTGAAGATGGTCGTAGGGTTGCCATTCCTTTCCCAGGGGGAAAAAAAAAGCCCGCCGGTTAACACAGAGGCCAGTCCCGGGCACGCGCGCACCGGCCAGTTGCATCCCAAATCCTCGCGCAGAGGGCCAGTGCTTTCAAACAGAGAGAAAAAGATCCGATTGGAATTTGCTTTTAATTTTTAAATTCTTTTCTACCTGAGGAGGAATGACAGTCTGCGTAGGGCAAGAAAGATCCTTTGTTTTGGATTGTGAGGTTTTGCAGGCCTGTGGCGGGCTTTGTTGTTTCCGTCCCCTTTTTTTTTTCCCAGGGATGGATCTAGTCAGGACCGCGGTCTGGGGAGCAACACGTGTTGGGAACCGGGCCCAGCATCCCATATAGAATTATACAAAAGATTTGAAATACCAGGGCCCTTACCTGGTTTCGGCTAGGAACAATCTGAGAACTATAAAAGTTAATAAAACAGATTTTTTTTTTTTTCTTTTCTTTTTTTTTCTAAAAAAATTAGGAAAAAAACATGGATAATTGCTAACCTATTACTAGGCTACTCAAGCAGCACGTACTAAGTCAAAACGGAAAGCCACAGAAGCCCATTGAATGCTCAGAATGCTCAGAACCCCTGGAATCCCCAGCAAAACATTCTAAGAATCTCTAACACTGTCTTATTCCCTGCCGAGCTTCCCCAGGCCTCATGCCCCCATCCTGCTAGGTTACAGGGCAACACAACTCACCCCGGCTCCGGCCAGCGTTGTACCGACAGCAACCCTCGGTTTTCCCTTGGAATGCCCGGCCCAAGGCATCCCGAGATCTCTCTACCAGGCCTCACGCTTCTGCTATCACAGGTTACATGGCAACCCCCCAGCTCCGGCCAGCGTCGTTCTGGCATCGAAAAACCGCAGATCCATGAATATAACAGCATTAAAAAAAACCTAAAAGGAGTCGCAAGAGGTGCCCAGAATCTTAAGGCGTTCTCAAGACTTTACTCATGAGATAGGATAAATCCGCAAAGGCTTGGAAAAATATGAGAGCGGGGAGTCGAAACTGAAACTGCCTACTATCCAACCCCCCCCCCCCTCAACAGACGGAACGTCGGTCCAGGCTTTCAGTCCTCGTACCAGAACTCACTTGATCTTATAACCCCTTCTGCTAGGGTACCAGGGCACCACAACCCTCCCCAGTACTGACCAACCTAGTTCTGACGGACAGGAAGTGCCTTCCTCCCTCGTCAAATCCCTTAGCGGCAAGCCCCTGACACAGGTTACAGGGTCAATACCCCGGCGCCGGCTACGTCGAACGGTCTGGTTATACCTTCCACCCTCGGCATAACTCCACAGGCCTCAAGCTCCCCTTAGGTCACAGAGCAAAAGCTCCAGCACCGGCCTGTGTCGTCCCAGTATCGTCCTTCTAACCTACTTACCTTAACAAACAACCTTCTTATGTTGAGAGCCCTCTTACTACCTTTCCTTAGGTTAGGGAAACATCTGACCTTTGACAAGAGAACAAAGGAAAAGATCAGTGATTTTGGCCCATGGGCGAGGTCCCAGTAGCAAAGAGAGTTGGATTAAGCACCTGAGTATGGACGTGTTTTAAAGCACCAGTACATGGGCACCTGGGCAGCGGGCTTGACACCTCAAATTCTGGAGGCACGGGGCGAAAACGCGGCCGCCGATCGAATCTATCAACGGCGGCGGTGTCGGCCCGAACACCCTTACAAGGGTATTTGGGCGTATTTTTGCATCTCGCAGAAGGTGTGTCTTTGACAGTATTCGAGAGAGTGTCTCGTTTCTGTGTGACTATAACCGATTCTCAGGGATTGGGAATTGCACGCACTCTTGATTTGATTAGAGAGTGTGTGGGCAAGCACTTTGAGGGCACGCACGAGTATTTGGGCGGATATTTGGTTATGAGAGCGGCGCATGCGCCTACTGGCGTGGACTTGGAAGAGGTTGTGAGAAGGCTGCAGTAGTCCGCGTGGAGCGGATTCGTGTCCGAGACTGGCGTTTGGGTGGTCTGGGCTAAGATGTAGCCATCAAATCCGCTTGGCTTACTGTCCATGACACTAGGATTAACAAGGTGCAAAGTGTGGGACTTCCTAGGCTGACCATGATATTGGTCAACGGTAAAAGCCGCGGGCGACACTATAAAAGTTGGAGCTTTTCCTGACGCCATGATGGAAAAAGTGAGGTCTTTTGGAATGATAGTTTAGTGAGAAAGTTGGCATGGTTGTTCCGCATGCACGACGGCGGCAGGTGAAACTAAACCCTTTATACGGCAAGGGCAGACACAATAGGAGTTCTAGAAATGGCCGATGTGCCTAAGTGCGACCTTTTTTTTGGGTACAGTCCGACAGGCCTAGGCCTGAAAACAAACGTCTTCATAATTAAGTTCGTGCTTGCTACATCTAACCTGGGGCCTAGCCCTATAGGTTATGACTTTGGATTGATATTATGAAAGACCTGCGGATCAAGGCCACCAGCTGACAGCAGAGGAGCGTCTTAGGAAGGACATTGAGGTGTGGGACTATACCTTTTACTTTTGCCAGGAAGTCTGATCGTGGGACCGATAGGCAGGACTGAGGGCAGGGTTCCGACGGTCCTCCCCTCGTCCATTTTCCTAAAAATCCAAAGTTTTTTTTTAATTTTTATTATTATTTCGTCCCATTTTGGGATGCAATCCGGCACTGGTACCGGGACCGGTCGTGGGCCAATGGGACGTAGCTCAGTGGATACACCATTGAACTATTGAAATACAGACCCGCGTTCGGGTTCGGGTGATGAAACTCAACGAGTAAAACCAAATATTTCTGAATTGCCTAGGGGCCGGTGCCGGTGCTGGTTTTGGAGCCAGCGCTGAGATAACCAGCAGCCTGGTACAGTTAGCACACTTGTGAACTGTCGAAGATAGAGACCGAAAGTTTACCAAAAATGTCCTATTTTCATTATTTATTTATTTATTTATTTTATTATCTTCGTTCACCAAGAGTTCTTGCGCAAGATCTGTGAGTGGCTGTGCCATTGCTCCAGACAGGCAGGGCCTTGTCCCACCTGAAAAGGTACAGCAGTGTAACCTAAACCATGGCCAAAAACCTCGAGTTCAGCCTATCCCAAATCCGCATATTTCACAGATTTGGAGTCGCAATGTGAGCATTCCCGGTGGGACTCACAAGGTGGTAAACTATGGCTGAGCAATGCGGTGCCACAGGGAGTGTCAGTAGAGGCCCGCAGCAATAGTGTTGCCAGCCACCCATTGGACCTGGGTATAGGGCGGTAGGTCTCCCTCGGGGTAGCTGGAGCCGTGGAACCGTCTTGCTGCGCAGCGGTGAGACCATACACGGCAGGAGGGGGACTGTGGTGACTTCTGCATCTGGTACCAGGATTGGCCAGGCAAAGAACCAGCTGGCCCGCTCAGTTGGTACACCCATGAACTGTTGAAAATACAGACTCGAGTCTGAAGTTCGATGGAGGCAAATGAACAGCATGCTATGACTATGAGTTACCCCGGACCGGCCAGGGCCATGGGGGTGTCCCAGTGCCATGCACATGGACTGGTCCTTCGGGACATCTGTTAAAACTGGAACAATACAGAGAAGATTAGGATGGCCCCTGTGCAAGAGTAACACACACTGATGTGGGACCATACCCAACTGAGTTTGCCGTCCCCTTATTTTGGGCATTGCTGGATTTGATCCATAGACGTATAGATTAGTGGTCTTTATTTATTTATTTATTTATTTTTATTTTTTTTTTTCTTGTTTTGTTTTTTTGGGTAGGTAGACCGGTAGGTTTGGGACCCTTTTAGTTGGTTTTCCATCTAGATACGTGTAGGCAAATTTTACAATGAAGTCATAGATGTTTGTTGTCTGGACGACCAGATAGGTCGGTAGGGGACTGCCGTGATGTAGGGAGAAGAATCGAGTAGAAAAGGGGGCGGAGGTCGACGGTTTTGAGGTTCACCTCGCTGCTCTTTCTGTTCGTGGTCTTAGTGGAGGGTGTGCTGTTTCTCCGCTACGCTGAATACGGGCATGTACACGGGGTATCCACCACGTTGATTACGGCCATAGCTGAGGCTGGGCAGCCACCGCGTTGATTGCGGCCATAGCTGAGGCCGGGCGGCTCCACTAGCAGCAGCTCCGGACTCTGCACTCAAACCAACAAGGCTGCATTGACTGAAGGAAGGAGTGAATCTGGACGCATATCTGCGCCAGGTGCATTCAGAGGAAGGAACGAAATTGATGAAGAAAGGAAGGATGTGTATGCCAAGGGGGCGGGAAATATACAACTGGCTCGTTTCGGAGTGGATCTGAGTAGCGAAAAGTACCTTGAAGGAGCTTTTTGACGGGCGAATTGAATGGCAGCCGGAGTTTGGTGGATCGGAGAGTGTATGGGGGAGTAGAGGAAGAAGAGAGCCAGCGAAAGTGTCGAGGGAGACAGTGAGGAGAGAGGAGGGGGTAAATTTTGATTATCTCGGTCGTCCCTTGGTCATTTGGAGCGAACTAAGACTCTAAACTGGGGTTTTTAGACATAGCGAGTCACTCTGTAGTGTCAGAATTCGATTTTAACAGGTCGCATGGCCGGTATAAGGACTAAATGCTGCGCAGGGTGATGAACCTGGTCACTTTCTAACAGGAGATTCATTCTCATCTTGCATACTAGGTGAATAGCAGAACGTGATCGTAGCTGCGCACCATCACCCTCACTCTCAGCAAGGAGGGGAAGTGAACCTGAGCATGGGTCTGCGAGAGATGCATTCGGAATAGGCAAGGAAAATGGCGGCGTAGAGAGGAAAGACCAGCAAGCGGATGGAAGAGCTCGTAACTCACCCGTTTCTTAACAGAGCTAGGTGAAGGAGAAGCACTACTCCAACGTTTTTGGGTAGGGCGAGTACAATAGTCTCGTTAGGATTGGCGTTAGTCTAGTGGGAAAGGAGACGAGAACAGTAGTGCGCGGAGGTGAAGGGGTGTTGGATATGGCCGCAAGGAAGAAGGAAGATCTCGACCATCTCTCAATGAAAATAGGCGAATGGAGGCTTGAAATGGGGGTTTCAAGCCGTTCTGAACTGATTGATCACGACAGAATTGCCATCTGAGGATCAGCCTGCTTGGTATGAGCTGCCGGGGCTGCGCGGTGGCTAGGAGGGAATATTTGGACAATGATAATGTATCTCCCCTGTTTTAACAGAAAATTCAGTCGGGATTTTTGCATATTCGACAGGTAGGGGGGGGGGTATTGACTTAAATGATTGTAGTAGCTGCCTCCACCTGCTGCTAGACTGGTTGAGTTCATTATCACTGCAATCACTGCCGGCCTTATGGTTTTCACCCCGTGATGTCAAATGAACCGCGCGGGGTGGGTGACCAGGCGCTTCCATATGCTAGAAGCCACAGAGAAGGAGAGAGAGGGCTCACCTCGGTAGAAGGAGCGCCAGACTTCGGCGCGGGATGAACCGAAAGTTGAACTACGTGGTGAGATTCTTTGTCGCCCCGGCGGTGCTTATTATCGTAGTCGAGTCGGTGACTCCGATTGTGCTCATTGGCCTGGCATACGGGATTGTGGGTATCTGGCTGGGATGTAAGCTAGGTGTGTAGGGGGGGGGACAGCTCCATAACGTGAAGAGAGAGTGCCTTCCTGCATTCTGGATTACCCCGCAACGTTGTGGACGAACTTGCGAGGCATGTACCTGGCCTTTGGTGACGGTCCCTGAGGTTGACGTCTTTATACACCTCGGCTGCTGCCGCTAATGCCGTTGGATACGTTGACAAATTCACAGGCTGTTTGTGCAGCTAGCTTTGGAAGGGAGGGTAAAAGGACGGAAAGTCGGGAGTAAAAGAGAATCGAGGAAAGGGGGAGTGGGTGAGAAGAGTAAGACTGGTGGGGCTGGTAATGAGCTAATCGAGGAATCGCACACTCTCCTGTATTGCTGCTGGATTTTTTTTGCGGGTACGGGGGTTGAGCTCCTCAGCGGCAGGCTGATTGTTGCTGTTGTTTCTGTCTGACCGTCGAAGTGTTACTATATGCAGCGGCCGTGCATCGTCACTTGGCCTAGCAGATGCGTGTGCGACTGCTGTACCTCTCTTGTGTCGGTATACTGCTGTTTTGCTGCCACCTGAGTTGCTGGTTGCGGTTACCGTTTTTCCCACGCTATGGATCGGTTGGGTCCAGCTCGAGGCTGATGGATGAACTCTTACTGCTGAACCTTTCTGGGTGCGCTTATTGCCGTCCGCTGCGTCAGAGCCGAAGTATTGAATTGTGGTTGACCGGAGTTACTACGCGGGGCAGGGCTGCTGTGCCGCAGGGCCACTATGGATAGATCGTGACTTACTGGGCAACGCCTTCCGCTGTGTGCTACTGCTGAGTCCCTTCCTACCTACGTAGTCATTGGTCCCCTGCTGTTGAGTACTTAGAGGGCAGTCGCTGCTATTGGCTCCTAGTAGCAACCAAGAAATAGATTGTGAAGGTGATGAGTGGTTACAAAGTCGAGCTTCATCTGAGAACTGCCGTAGAGCTACGACTGCTGTGTGCCTACTAAGTAGGGTCGCTGCTACAAATTTGGGAATACTACTGTGGCTGGTATCGATTATAGCGGCTGCTGCGGCAGTAAAGGGGCGCTGTTGCTGGAACAGACGACAACAGCGCACGGTCTGGGCATGGCTGTGCTGTGGCTGAGCACTTGCGGCGCCGCCTTGCTGTGCACCGTTGTGTGTGGCGACTGATCCGGTGCTGTTGAGACAGATAGCAACAGACTGTTGCAGTCAGGAACTGCTATCTCACTCATTTTAGCAGTTATTGCTGTAGTTGCCCTAGTGCTATACCCCAGTCTCAACAGGTCGAAGTTAGTCTTCAGGTCACGCCTCGCGTCTCGGAATCACAGCCTGTGCTCAGAATCACGACTGGCTCTTTGGTGGGCATACGGTTGGTCTCTGCCGGGCTATTACTATGCATATCTGCAGGGACAGATACGGCTTCTTACTGTTACTGTGATACTGTTGCTGCTACCACGTCCAGCAAGCAGTGGGCCGTGATTTTCAAAGTTGTTAAGGCAGAAGACGCGTTCCGATTGCTGCTGCTGCTGTGAAGGGTGTTGTCACCAGCTGCACGTCCCTGCTGAGCAGGCACAGTTCCCAGCGGTGCGCTGCTGTAGAGCAGGACGCGATTCGCTACTGTGGGTTATTGCTGTACTGTGGGCAGTCTCTCGAAGTGCATTGGGGCGGTAAACTGCTACTACTCCTTGTGGCGGCACAGTTGCTGTTGATGATCCGAACTGTCGCTACCCCCGGCCTAGACGCTGTTACTATGTTGTTACTGCGATGGGGTCGAGCAGGGCACAGGCTAGGCATTGCTGCTGGGCAGGGCGCTGTTCCTCACTAAGAGCAGCAATGACATAAGCCTAAGGAAGGGGCACAGTGAGAGAGGGGAGCGTTGTGGCCTACAGAGTGAGATCAGACCTTGCAAGGGGACTCATTGCTGTGGTACTGGAGGCTGTCTGGGAACTGTTACTTCGAGTTTGGCCATGATCTGACCATCTCGGCTGCATTTGTTTGGCTGCCATTGCGGGGCCCTCAGGTGAATCAAGGTTTCAAGGCCCTCTCCCGCGAGTCTGAGAGCACCCCTCTCGTATCTGAGAGTCTGAACTTTCTTTTTCTGCCTTTCTCAGTCTAAGTCTAGTCCTTTGGTTACGAGAGGAAGGCGGCAGGCGGAATTGAAACCCGTAGGACCGCGCCAAGGCCTCTGTGGGAGGTTCGCCCCACCGATTGCGGGAGCTCTGCCGGAACCCAGGCGGGGTTCTGGAGGCAGGGAACACTCAGGTAAACTTTCGTCTGACGCGTGTGATCCTTTTCCCCTAAACTATTATTCATGTGGGCTAACTGAGAATATAACTATGAAAGGTTATTACTTTTTATTTTTGTTATGTATGTCAGGACATGCTTTTGAAAAGGTTAAATTAACAATTGTATATGAGAGATCAGATACTCTTGGAGTGAATTCAGACAAAGGTGAGTTGGGGGAAGGCGGGAGGAAGGTGTTTTGCATGCTTTGACCGACTCAACCCAAGGTCGAATCCCCCTAGGTTGGTGTGGACTTAGTGCTATGTTTATTTTTGTTTGCTGGGCTGTCTGAATGACCTTTTCAGGATTGGGCCTACCCTAGGTTGGATGGCTCAGTCGCCGTTTCTTTGAGGGTTTCTGAACAGGGAACCGGACACCCTAGGTCGGGAAGGTCGGCTTCCTGATGTTTCTTTTGTGGGTTCTTGAAACAAAACTGGGGCATTCTAGGTTGCGTGACCCCAGTCCTGCGTGTTTCTTCTGAGGGGGACAAAGGCATAACGCTGAGCGTACCCTTAGGTTAGGGCGGCTCAACCATAAGCTATGAACCAAATGGGTAACCAGAGTATAAAATTTGGTATATATTATTGAACGTATACCTTCTGACAGACCGGGCACCCTAGGTTGGGAAAGCCAGTCAGTAAGTCGGGTAGAACAAAAAGAGAAGAGAAATGAATGAAGAGTATAATGAAGGTAACTCGGGCAGGCTGAGGTACCCTTAAGTTAGGGCGGCTCAGTCATATGCTCGTGATAACAAAGGGGCAGAGAGTTAGTATAAATCTTCTTTTATTTTCCCTTTTAAACAAAAGGCAGAGTTGGATGTCTCCCTAAGTTGGGTAGGTCTGACTATCTGCCTAAGAAGAAAGAAAACCATAAAGTTTGTGCAAGTATTCATGGTTGCTTAAATTATTCTTACGGAGGCTAAGCGTACCCTTAGGTTAGGGCGGCTTAGCCATACGCCGTTGTACTTGTTCAGGCAGACCAGATGTACTCTTAGGTTAGGGTGGTCTGGTCGCATTGCCTTATGTAACTTAAATCGTATAGGCTAACTAGGCGTACCCCTAGGTTGGGGCGGCCTAGTGATATGGCCTTGTCGTTGATGTTCTGTGGGTTGGACGTACCCTTAGGTTAAGGCGGTCTAACCATTTGTCGTTTGTGGTCGTCTAGGCAGGTTAAGCACACCCCTAGGTTGGGGCAGTTTAACCGTATGTCATATGTAACTTGTTTAAAGCTGGCTAGGCACACCCCTAGGTTGGGGCAGTCTACCCTTATGCTTCATGTCGTCAGTTAAGCAGAAGCCAGACACACCCTTAGGTTAGGGCAGTCTGGTCATATGTTTTATGTATATAATTTATGTTATGTTGGGCACACCCTTAGGTTAGGGCCGCCCAATTATGCGTACTTTACTTGTTTACCTAGGCAGGTCAGGCATACCCTTAGGTTAAAACCTTGTCTGACCATATGCCATAAGAAAAGGGAACATAAAAAGGAAAAAAAAACTGAGTGACTTAACGAACTACTTAGCTCAAAAATGATGTGGGATTGCGGGAGACGTTTGGTTGTGCATGCTTTGGACTCTCACATTGGGGCATCTTTTGAATAGGTTAGTTGTTTTAGATGCTCGCCGAGAGCTGGAGCTATAGGTAGATGAGATGGATGATGGGAGGGAAGCTTGGGGCAGGATATGACTGACCCTGCTAGGAATTAGGATCAGTGTCAGCTCACAATCTCATCTAAAGATCGTGCAGACTATCGCTGATTCTACTTACCAAGCAAGTGTCAGAAGTTAGTCCCAAGTATAGATTTTCTTGGTCTCTCTGTTTTTCAGCTTTGTATAAATCTTGGCAGCCTCTTGTTCCTACGGGAAGCGCTGCTAAAATTTTTACAAATTTGAAAGACTTAGTCAAATTTTTGGCCCATAGAAATTATGAAAAGACACGTTTCCTACGGGAAGCGCTGCCGAAATTTCTACATATCTGAAAGAGTTAGTCAAATTTTGGGTCCATAGAAATTCTGAAAAGACACTTTTCCTACGGGAAGCGCTGCCAAAATTTTGTGGAATTTAGGGAGTTAGAGTATTTCTGGCTATGAGAAACTTGACAATCCACCCTGAGTAGGGGAGATGCTGTCGAAATTCTCCATGACTTAATATCAATAAGGGAGGCTGAAAGAGAGGTTGGCAGAGGAGTTAGGCTATGAGTTGGAGCACGTTCTCGAATTGACGTGAACATAGTAGTGACACTCTTTGACCTGTACTGTGATGCAGGTTTTCACATTCGATTGAAGGCTCGAGTTGTTCGGCCTGATTCTACGAAAGGATCACTCTTCTGTTATCACTGATAACAGGTCGGTTGTCGATTCGTCGGTTTCCGACTCAACTTTCCAATTTCTCCTGCCTCTCAACCTAAGGCCTTGGCCCCTGCCAGGATTTATGTGTTTCTTTAGGTTTTCACCTAGTTTCTTTATAAATGACAATTTCGTAAAGACTGAGTACTTTTGTTGAGGCTGGGTGGGGAAATGGTTGGGCTTGTGTGCGTAAGGCAGGGTGTGAGCTGCAGGAGGCTGAAAAGTTGACTCTTTTAGTGTGTGTGATGTTGTTTGAATGTCAGATGAATGCAGGTATGTATGGGAGGAACTCGATTAAATATATGGTGAATGATTATGTTTTGAGTTCAAATGAGCAAACCACACAGCTATCGTGAGAGTGAACTACCCCACAACCTTTTGTTCGAGTGAGATTGTCTTTTCCCATCCTGATAAAGTGATAGTCAGAGTGGGCGTACACACGGGTAATCAGGTTTTCACCTGTCAGCGTCAAGTACTCGCTTTTTCTTTTTCCTTGTTGAAGATTGTTTTGGTGGACCGATAAAGTTCCGGACAGAAGGATTAGCGTATCGTTGGTGGTGCGCCAGACAACTCACCACCGCTCCGAACCCCTTCCTGCTCTAGGGACCATCTTACCCGCACCCTTTAGGACACCTCAGGGTGCAGAAGGTGGTAAGGCCCTCAGGCCGGTTCTGCGCTCGCTAAAGGTTTACCCCACTTAGCGCGCGCTTCAGCCAACGCCTGAGCGTCGAGAGCGACCCCATGGCTCAAAAGAGGCCACTCGGGTATGGGCGTCACATAATGCGCCGACATCACGATTGCTTACGCAAATCCGCATCGTTGGTCGATATGCGTAGGTTCTGCGTCCGCACGGATTTATGTTAATCCATGCACGTGACACTCACGAATTTCTGCGCTCGAAAGTTATGGGACGAGCGAAGAGGGCAAAAGCGTGTCACGGCCAGTAGACCCAAGTTTCGGCAGCGCGAAACGACGCAGGAGCAAGGGAATAAGCCTAGTCGGCCTATGAGGACCCGTGTACGAGCCTCCAAAAGTCTCAAACATCGGGTTGCCCGTGGGTCTTAGTCCAGGCATCATCCACACGCATCTTTCGCGTTGGCCTACCCCTCCCTTTTGGAACAACTATCAGACTATCTATAGTTGTTTCCACCTTTAAGTTATCATGGTTGGATGTTGTAGTCCGTGGTAGCCGTCAAAGTCAAACCCCTTGATTTGGACTACCACGACAGCCTTGAAGTTGTCTACTCAACCCCTCTGCACACGGTGCAGAAGAGGGTGTGGTCTTCAACTGCACATGGCGGTTGTCTGGCGTCGAGAGATTACCCCTTAAAGCGCATGTCAACCGACACTTGAGCGTCGAACGCGACCCTCAAGATTATCAAGGGCCGCTAGGCTACGAGTACCACATAGTACCCCATCAGCGCAAATGCTTGCGAATGTTTGCGTGGTTGGTTGATAATAGGAGGTCATGCTCGCACACGACTTTTATACGAAAGTCCAGCGCGCGGTGCCTACCTGATTCTCGCGGCATGAAGTTATGAGTTGGATACTGAAGGGACTACGAGTGTTGTGATGTTGCGTTTGTTTTGTGTTTTTCCATATGTTATGTGTGGGTAGATGTGAGTGTTGTGGTGTAACGCGTGGTGTGTGTGATGCGTCCTAGTCGACCGGCGCCGAGTCGCGTTTGGGACCTCAGCCCCCCAGTACGTCGATTCACGTGCGGGTTCAATTTTCTGGCGTTCGACCGCGCATAACCCCCTATGCTACAGCGAACGAGAAACGCCCTCGGCCGGGCCACCTCTGCAATTGCATACGAAAAGCTTTCGCATGTGGTTCAGTAGCTCGGCGGGGATACGCCCACCCAAGGGATGGTGACAGCTCCCGCAGGTGGAGGTAAGCGGTGCCTCGCGTGACCCTGTCTTGTCGTAGGGGCTTGCGAGAGGTACGACTGGCGCACTCGGCCAGAGCGGCTAAAACGCTCTGCGACAAAGTCCTGCAAAATTCTGCGTGACGCGGCCAGGAGGGTCCCCGTGCGGGACCGATGCGCTCAACAGCAGGCCTAACGTTTGACGTTTCGGCCTCCAAGTCGTTTTCTTGTGGCGACAAGTTTAGGACTGCAAGGCTGGGGCCCTGTGTACTTGTGGTTTAAGCAGAGATGCAGAAAACCAGCTCAATGAGCCTCAATCTCAATTCTCGGCACCTTTCCACAAACACGTCTAGATTCAGGCATTCAATCCAACCCTATTTGCTAGTGGGACATTGCACCAGTTTCTAGTGGCAAGGAGCTCCACCCACTTCAAAGTTAGGTGCCTAACTGCATAGGGCAAGATGTGACATTTCTCCAACGAGGGAACATGCGAGAGCTGGAGGCTTGAACATGGATGTGGCTGCTACTGGGTTCCCCGTAATACTATACTGACAATAAAAAAAAGTCTTTGAAAGACCGTCCTGTTCCGATTTGACAGGTAATTGAATTGGTTGAGCCTTAAAAAAAAATAAAAAAAATCACCTTTCTGAAAGAGGAAAGGATTCAGCAGCCTAGCTCAGATCGTTAGGCACGCAAGTGACATTCAGGAGGTTGTGGGTTCACGCCCCATGACCGCCTGCGGCGCACTAAGTGCCAACAGACTGCGATAGTCCTCTGGATACTCCGGATTGGTTTTAGCGGGGTCTACGACCAACACGGGTGTGAGTGCGGGTGCGAGTGGGCTGTTTTTTTTTTTTTTTAAGTGCCCCTTCGTAAACCCTCTATCCCACCGGTGCTGAGAGAACTGCCAGAATTGAGGGTTTATCTAACGGGCTGTTCCATCTATTGGTGGGGAGCGGCACCTTCTGGGAACCGGGCCCAGCGTCCCACTGAACAACTTGAAGTACAAAATTTTGTTGTTTGTTTTCCTAGAGTTGTGGGCGTGCCTGTTCTCAACCCGGGCCTCCCTTCTCCCTGGAGCTGCAACTCTCTCCCATCCCATGCCGCTTGTAGTAGTAACCCCAGCCCTGTTATGCAGCCCCCTTCTCTGTTGATTGTATGTGTTGTCCCTTTTAAAGCTCTTTTAAACCCTAAGCCCTAAACCCTAAACCCTTGCACTCTCCCCACTCAATTCCTTCCTGTTTAAACCCTGTTTAACCCACTAGTACGTTTCCCGCGTGGGAAAATAGGGAAAACTGGCAGTTTTCCCAAACTCCTGAATATTCAGAGGTCGGGCCTGACGACGACTGCCATTGATAAATCTTATCGGCGGGGGTCATTTCGTTTCGGCCTCTGAAAAAGGTCGGACGCCTACGCGAGGCCCGCTATTTTCCCAAGAGGCAAAGGTACTTTCAAATCCATAGAACCTCTCCGAATCCCCCGTGCACTCACCACACTCAATCCCCCACGCCTAGCGTCGTGCACTGAAATGTAATCCTACACAATGCAATGCGGCATGATAATGGGGGGAAGATCATCCTGATGGATAAGGTTTATATCCAGTTGCCCGAAGAGCAGAGTCTGCGTCCCGTTTCCCCAGCTTTCCAAGGAGGAGCAGTGGCAGGTCCCACGGGTACCGAGAGCCCGTAAGCGCGTTCCAGGGCCTCGTCCCACCATCTCCAGATCTGGGCGGGGCGACGATCGGGCAGGCCAGGAGGCAGTGTTCCACTGTGGCTCTCATGGGTTGGGCAGACCTGCCGCATACTCTGCAACTGGGGGAGAGACGGCCTTTCTGCTCCAACTGTGTTCTAGATATGATCCAGTCTGGAGTAGGGAGGGCGGCAATGGTAGAGCATTTGCCATTGGAGGGCTCTATGTGATGTAGGCATTATGTGTGCATAAGGTGCCCACATGGGTTCACCCCAGTCAATCGTGGGGGGAGCACTGAGTCCCTCTCCCATCTGTTTTGGATCGCTCGGGCCGCCGGATGCTTTGTGTGCAGTATACCGTACCCCTGTTTGACTGTGTCCTGCCACAATTTTTCATTATGCGGTAATTAAAAATATGATAATATATTAATATCTCTTGAAGTATGAGATTTTTTTTGAAATAATTTTCGTACGAATATATTTTATTTCTTGAACTCCTGTTTTTTCGCTTTTCAGGGGCGTGGTCCCACTAGCAAAGAGGATCGGATCGAATGCCTGAATCAGGACGTAATTGTGGAGAGGTGCAGGAAATCGAGATTGAACTGCTTTTCTGCACCTCTGCATAAAACACATCCAGATTCAGGAGCTCTATCCTATCCTTTTTGCTAGTGGGAGCTCCGCCCAGGTCTCAGAATTTGGCCTGAAGAATTATTCATTTAATTTGTGTGGGAGAGTGCTGGCCATAGCCTCTGCTGCTACTCGATGAGGAGTGGGTCAAGATGACAAAGGGCGTTGCCGCACGACACACGAAACGAGAAACGAAACGAATGTGTCTTCCCACAGAAAATGCCCAGGTTCATCGGTTCGCTATAAATAGTAACGAGTGTATTTTGCTACCTTTGGTGGGCAAATGCACTCCTTTCTTTTTCGTTTCGTGTGCCGTGCGGCGAGACCCAAAGGGCTGTCTCTTATACACATCTAGATGTGTATAAGAGACAGCCTCTATATAGTCTTAGAGGCTCGCCACACAGGCTGTCGAAAACCAGGTTTTCGACAATTTTGCATCGCCTCACAGACTTTCGAAAAATCGCGGCTCAAAAAAATTTCAACAGGTGTCAGAATGGTTCTCTCGACAGCCACCCTTGCCCGTTCTTTTCCTCCCGCCTGCCTGCAGGAGACGGGATTTTTTTTTTTTTTTTTTTTTTAGGAGATGGAAATTCGAAAGTGCCCCACCCACCTGCCTTTTGAGAATTGCGTTCGAATTTGCGTTTGCATTGTCAGGGACTGTTCCGTGACAGCCGTGCCCTGGAGTGTGAGGTCCCATTAGCAAAGAGGATTGGATTGAGCTCCTGAATCTGGACATGGTGTAAGCAGAGATGCAGAAAAGCAGTCCAATCTCGAATTTCTGCACCTCTTCGGGAACAGGTCTAGATTCAGGCGCTCAATCCAATCCTCGTTGCTAGTGGGACCTCGCCCCTGAGTCCATTTGGCCATGATGACCAAAAACCTCGGCCCTCGACAGCGTGTGTGGCGAAAGGGGGGGGTAGACTGTCGACCGCCGACTTTCAATTTTTTTTTCTGACAGCTGTCGAAACTCAAAGAGCGTCTTAGAAGTAGTGGTAGGAAGGTAATGAAAGGCAAAAATAATTTGAGGGAAGAACATGAAGACGTGAAGACTAGGGGCCTAGTTGCACTACTCTCCATAGGAAAAAAAAAAAAAAGGAAAAGAAAAGATCCGGCTTTTGTAAAAAAAAAAAAAAAAAAAAAAAAAAAAAAAAAAAAGATCCGGCTTTTGTCCTCTTCTGGATAGAAGTTTGTTGCGCTCCTTGGACTGTGCATTCACACTATCCATAGGCCAAGTTTGGCGAGTAGGCGCCTGGTTGCACTTACTTGCCAAACTTGACGAATGCAAAATGTGTCAGATGGCTCGCCACACCGTCGACAAAAGTTGTGTGGAGAGTGAATTCGGTTTCCCCGCCTATGCACGGCGGTTTGTGGAGAGTGGTCCTCGGACCTCTCCACAAAACAGCTTTCTGGAGAGTGCAGGGCTTCACGAGTCCACATCAGGTAGACAACAAAAATTAACTTCTCTGTAGAAGAAATATAATGGCGAGTAAGTGCAACCAGGACTCGAGTTCGACGCGTTTCTCAGTCTTTTCACTCTCCACGCATCCGCCACGAAATGTGGCGGATGGCGAGTAGTGCAACTAGGCCCTAGGTAGGGAAAAACAAAAAAAAAAGAGCAAAGGAAAAGATCAGGCTTTTGTTAAAAAAAAAAAAAAAAAAAAAGGAAAGGAAAAGATCCGGCTTTTGTCCTCTTCTGGAATATAACTCGTTTTTGTGATTCTACTGAAGTTTCTCCTTCTTTTATGGGAAACTACGCGGGAGTCACAAAAAATGCATTAGGTTAATATTCAGATGGTCTAGAGAGGGCCCCATCATTCCTTATGAGACTCCCTCCCGCCACCCACTCTCATCATTTCTCCTTGGCGCAACCCTACTCCCAAAATCCTACCTCGGTCTATACCACTCAGGATTGTCAGCCTCCGGTTATCTCAACACGGCTGACCCGACCGGACAGTGGTTGTAGGCACCAGGGGCCAAGTCCCACTAGCATCGATTAAAACGGTGGAACAGGGTTGTGTGACGCGCTTTTGGCATTTGAAAAATGGTTTCTGTATTTTTTTCGGATTTAAAAATCTTGCTTTCTACGAGCTAAAGAAAGTGAAATTCAGGTGAGGGTACTCGCACCAGCCAGTAGGCTGTGAGCCATCGCATTCGTCGCCCCTTTTTCTGGATGAGAGTTCGACTCAGCCAATGGGCTGGGTCCTCTGAAGGTAGTTGCTCTCAGGCCATTATGATAGTGTGTATTTCTGCACATTAAAAAAAACAAAAGAATGAGGGCGGGAAGCTTCAAAAACACCCCATGGGTAAAAAAACCATAGGATTGAAGCTTCCCGCCCAACGAAAGTGGCCAACAAAAACAACACCAAAATAATTTAAAATCATCCTATTAGCCGAACTAAACCACCCTACACGAAACTGAGGCCAAACAACACTGGGCGTGGATCTGTAGCCGATCGGCGACTGAGACCTGTCACAGAACGTCCCACGTGGTCGAAAACCTGGCCGCGAAGCGTAACTCTTCGCTAGTCGGACTTGGCCCCAGGGCTTTTTATTTTATTTTATTTTATTTTATTTTTATTTTTGAGAAAACTACGGCGCAGTCAGGGTTACAGTTTACAATTGCATTTCGAACTGCGTTTTAGCAGTTTAGACAGGACCCAAGTTTCAATTGCAGTTGAAACTCGGGCTGGCCTTTTCTACCAGTTCAGTCAGGCACATGGCCGTTTTTTTTGTTTTTTTTTTTGTTTTTTTTCCCCGGTCATGCGCCGCGGCTGGAAAAAAAAAAAAAAAAAAAAAAAAAAAAAAAAAAAAAAAAAAAAACCAGCCCCATGGTTGGGCCACGGCCGAGATGTCTCGGCCACACCCCAGATTGGTCACGGCCCAGATGTTGCGTGGCGGGGCGCCCTACACAACTCAGAATTAAGCCATTCGAACCTGGGGCTGTATTTCAACAGTGCAGGGATGGAGGCCAAAGAAGAAAAAGGAAAGAAAAAGCGAAAAAAAAAGAAAGAAAAGAAACGAGGAACTATCAATCACGTAGGTGGAAGTTACACTTGAGGAATGTATCTGGCCAGTATGTGAGGACCGTGAGACATGTCGTTTTCTTTGTTTGCTTTTTGTTGTGAGGTCCTTGTAGCGCCCTGCCAGCCAGGCAGGGCGGATTCCACACGAGGCAGCTAACTGCCTCGCTTCATTCAGTTCCAGACAATTACTGTAGCATCCTGTATCGGACCGCAATCCCAGCATAAGGGATGCTTTTTTTTTTTTTTTTTTTTCCTTTTCTAATCTTCTGTTTGTGGATAGACGAGGGCCCTGACTGAACTGCTACCGAAAGGCACGTCGAGTTTCACCTGCAATTGAAACTCGGCCCCTGACTAAAGTGCAAAACTCGTGTTTCAAATGCAATTACAATTTAGAAACTTTTTTCGTGACTGCGCCGAAGTTACTGTAACCCGTTTAAAAAAAAAAAAAAAAAAAAAAGTTACGGTAACCCCTTTATTTTTATTTTTGTTTTTATTTTTATTTTTATTTTCATTTTTATTTTTATTTTTATTTTTATTTTTATTGGGCTAAGTTGGCTTGTATCATGTGCAGCAAACTTGGAACAAAAAGGTGCGATACAAGCCAATGCGGGGTAGGCAGACATCTGTGTAAGATTTGTCACTGTAAGGGAATGCTCGCACTAGGACTTTTTTCTATTACGCGCTGGAGATTATTGCTGTCAGATTCATTCAGATCTGGCCGTTATTGCCGTGGCCGATACAAGTGTCAGTACGCCCTATATTAAATGCTCTGTGGGAGAATCTAACAGGCACAATCTGCATGCCGGATGTCCAATCCACCTCTTCAAGGTCAGCTTCTTTCAGAGGGGAGTCCCTCGCACACCTTTTCCAAATAACTGGAGTAAATGGTTGCAGTTTATGACATTGATTGTAGCCATCTTTCAGAGTATATTGCCAGGTCGATACTGGCATGTCGGACAGCAACTCACACCTTGCCTGGGTCGAACGTTCCTAAGGCGAGCAGCTCAACTGACTCCTAGACTCCTAGTCGCATTGGATCTAGCATACGAAGATGGAAAGTGTAGACGTATGACGCCGCCTTCGGCCTACGGGGTGAGATAGGAGATGGCTTAGATTGAGTGCGGTGACATCTCATAACACAAAGTCGCTGTCCTACTGGTTCAACTACTCCTCGAGCGGCTCAACTGACTCCTAGACACCTAGTCGTATTGGATCTAGCATATGAAGACGGAAAGCGTAGACGTATGACGCCGCCTTCAGCCTACGGGGTGAGATTGGAGATGGCTTAGATCGAGCGCGGTTGACATCTCATAACACAAAGTCGTCGTCCTACTGGTTAAACCACCAGTACCTCCTAAAAGTGCTCCTCGTTAACGGGCGTGGCTTTTGGGATGAACGGGCCTGGGTCGGTAGGCCCGATTCAGGTAAGTGGAAACGGCGCAATTTCCACTTTTGGCTGGCCGTTAACATGGTACTGGTGGTTTAACTACTACTCTTATTCTCATCTTCAGTACATCTGTAGGTCTCAGGCAGTCTAGTTTCTTGGTTTTTTAAACCATCAGTACTCTTCCTCCTAAAGTCATCCCCATTAACAAGCCACGATTTCAGGAAACGTACGGGCCATTAAAGGAGTGCCCAAATTCATCCGACTAGAAACGTTTCTACTTTATTTTTTTACATGGCCGATAGCCGGGCGAAGTAATGGTGGGTTAAACTGCCAGTACCTTTCCCATATGTCGGCCGCGGGCGGCACGCGCCAAGATTTCTCAATGTATGCGGTCGCTGCCGCCGCCCGCATAGGCCCCCCTCCGTGTTAACCGCCACACCTTTCTTTTCATAGCGGGGAAGGTACCGGTTCAAGTTAACCCACCCGGCCCCAGGCAGATCTGGGTCATACGTTTGCAATATAGCTGTCTGCAGTGAAATGCGCGCCACTTTATAGATTGTCATGGGGATGAGGGCGGCGACGCAAAGATCCAAGGCACTTAAGTTTTCTCCAACCCTAGAAATGCCAAGCGAGCCAAAAAAAAAAACACGATCTGCTGCGGCCTCCTTGTGGCTGGCGCTGTCGGCCATTTCGCTTTGGAGGCAGAGCCATCAAAGTTGCGGCGCGTATACGACAAGAGCCCGCGCGGCCGATCTATGGACCAAGTAGTCGTCGTTGTCATGGGCAGACACTGACTGCCAGACAGTATATCCCTCTCCATGTGGGGAGGTAATCATCACTGCTTCTCTGACGAAAGAGCCCTTGAAAATGTAGATGCTTGATCTCCAGGGGCAAGGTCCCACTTGCACGGATTAGAAGATTTCGTCCGTCGATCTCGGCTATCTACGGTCTCTTATCTCTTACTTCGTGCAAGTGGGACCTAGCCCCAGGTCTCGGATGGGGATATAAGCACAGGCTGCCTGTCATTCATTCATGATGATTCTGTATCTACGATTGTTCAGCCCATGGGATGCTTGGCACAGGTCCCAGATAGTGAAGCTCCGCACAAATACACATGGGCCCCAGTTTGTTTTTCAAACTTCAAAAAAGTCCACTCAAGCCTGATACCTTAATACTTGTTTTTCTCTCATTCGGGAAAATGACCTCATCCACAAATTTCAGGACTCCGGCAAAGGGTTAGGGTCTGATCCCACACTACAGTTTCTTTGGCAAAAGAAACGAAAAAGATGGAGGCGGGCCGGACGTGCCGTCTGTTTTGACAAATTTTCCATGCTAGCCAACCAGGACAACAATAAAATACACACACACACACACACACACAAGAAAACAACAACAACAACAACAACAACAACAACAACAACAACCAGCCTTCCATCTTTTAGGGGCAGGGTACTTCTCTGGTGGCAACCTGCTCTAGACACCAACTAAAAAAAAAAAAAAAAAAAAAAAAAAAAACCGAAAACACCCTTCGAGAGCTGTCAGAAAGCAGACACGAAGGGCACTCACGAAGCATCCCGAGTTCACAGCCTGCAACGCTTTGGATTTCCAGTGTCCTCCTTCCTACCCCCAATGCGGCTTTTCTTTTTCACGCAATGTGCCTGGTGTCCCAGTCGTCAGAATGGGCTGGCGCTGTCTCGTAGTGCACTAGAAACAAAAGAAAAACGCTCACGAAATCCGGGAGTGCTTCTAGAGTGTGGCCATAGTAGTATAGAGTAAGGGCATTGCCACGCCACTCTCGAAATGTGCAAAATGAGAATGAACTTCCGGCTAGAACATAGCCAGATGCACCCGCCACAATTTTGTCTTTTCACATTTCGAGAGTGGTGTGGTGAGGCCCTAAGTGGAGCGAGGCTTGTCTAGGGGCTCGCCACACAGCCTTTCGAAACGTGCACAAAATGGATGTCGCATCTTCGCCACACAGGCTTTTGAAACAACACCTTTCGAAAAACTTTCGAAAGGTGTCATCAGAGACGCGGGCATCGAAAGTAGTTTCGAAAGGGAAAGATCGTCCCGCCTGTCACGACTGTTTCTTCGAAAGACCGTGAGTGGTCTTTTGGAAAGGGCCTCTCGAGACGGCCGATTAGCGGAAAAAAAAAAAAAAAAGGGGGGGCGATTACCAGGGCCTGGCTCCACTACTCTCGACATGCACAAAAGACAAAAATCATGATGATGTATCTTTCCATGTTCAAGGGGAAGATTCACACCATCCTTTTGCACATGGCGAGAGTAGTGGAGCGAGGCACTAATGTGCATATCGAAAGCCCTCGCTGTTTCGAAAGTCCGTGTGGCGAAGGCCCAAGGGGGGTTTTCTTTCGAAAGTAAAGTACTCCTTTCGAATTCCGTCTGCCAAATCCAAATTTCAGAAAATGCCTCGTTTCGAAAGGCTGTGCAGCGAGCCCCATACTCACAGTTTAGGACTTGCTTACTTATTTGTGGATGCAATTAGAGTCAGATGCATATCTACAAAGGGCCATAATTATTTATGGTCAGGTACATTTAAGATTGTGCTAGTGTGAGTGTGCTCCGACTAACAAAACTCACTGCACTACTCTCCAAATGTGCAAAATGAAAAATGAATCCACCGCTAGAACATGGAAAGATACATTCATTGCCATCTTTTTTTGTCTTTCGTGCATGCGGAGAGTAGTGCACCAAGGTCCAATGTGCCAAACCTTCAATTTCGAAGCTAGACTTGTGAATTCAACAACAACAACAACAAAAGAATTGTGCAGATTCATATCAAAAAGAAATCGAGAACTTGACCTCCTGAATCTAGACAAATTTGCTCAAAACTTCAAACAAAAGTACAGCTAAGTTGAGCTGACTGCGAATTCTTAAGAAACGCACAAAAAAAAAAAAAAATCTTAAGAAAGTCAAACCTAGTACGTTGACTGTTCAGCTGTACAGAAATCAATGCCATTTGGATGTCAGTATTTCGACTCCTGAGCATTCCATCCCATCCCATCCCATCCCATTTCTTGACGGCAGCCCCCTCCCCTTCCCCCTCCCCCACAAATAGCCTAAAGTGAAAAAGGTCCTTGGATTGAGAAGACGAGCTTCCAAGACAGTCGTTGCCACAGTCCCAATCCCAGTCCCAGTCCCAGTCCCGGGAGTCCCAGTCCCAGGAGTCCAAGGAATCCCGTCCCAGTCCCAGTTCCAGACCCAGTCCCAATCCCAGTCCCAGCCACAGTTTCAGTCCCAGACCCAGTCCCAGTCCCAGTCCCAGTCCCCAACCCAGTTCCAGACCCAGTCCCAGTCCCAGTCCCAGTCCGAGTTTCAGTGCCAACCCCAGTCCCAGTCCCAGTCCTATTCCCAGTCCCAGACCCACCCCCGGACCCAGACCCACCCCTGGACCCAGACCCAGTTCCTGTCCCAGACCCATTCCCAGTTCCAGTCCCAGTCCTCACCATGAACTTGGGGATATCTGCATCCTATCCAAATTGTGCCAGCCACTGCCAAGCAGACGATTTCTTTTTCGTTTCACACCGGTCGATGTATGTACAAACACCACGTTGTCCTTTGAGGCCACCACCAGTACCTGGGACCCTTCCCTTTCCGAGCCTAGAAATGCCCTGCGCGCCAACAAAAAATGAACCGGCACCTTTTTTTTTTCGGCTCGAGCCGCCAGCCATTTAGCTCTGGTAGGTCGTGCCCTGAAAGTCGCCGCGGCGCGTTACGTCGCTAACCGCTGCGTTGGAGAACAACGGCTGGGAAACGTACTGGTGGCTTAATGGACCACGTAACCCTGTCAGCCATTTAGCTCTTGTAGGTCATGCCCTGAAAGTCGCGGCGCGCTAAGTCGCTAACCGCGGTGGTGGAGAACAATGGCTGGATAACCCTGTCTTCCAAAGGATGTGCACATTACCACCTTAACATTCTCTTCAATCACCCACCCATCTGAACCACCCCCTTCCGCCCCTTTCTATCCCCTCCTCCCCCCTCCTCAAGAAAAAAAGAACTGCCAGGATACCCCCTTGGATAACACAAATTAGACCCCCTTTCGACCAGAGCCCCCACATGCTGCTTTCATTGCCCAAATAACTGCCCTAGATGGTGGTCAGTTTCTCGAGATACCAGCCCTTTTCGCACGTGCATGTGAAGCCGGTTATACAATACCAACCCACTAAATCTCACAAATTTACTTTTACAAACCCCAGTAATCTCACAAATTTACTTTTACTGGAACTCTACTAATCTCACAAATTTACTTTTACCCTAGTAAATCTCACAAATCTACTTTCACTATAACTCTAATAATCTCACAAAAATTTACTTTTACTGTACACAAACTTACTTCTAATGTATGCACATTTGTTTTCTTATCTGTGTAAGCATTTTACTGTGTCTGTATACTCTGTACTATCCTTTTGGACAAAAAAAAAAAAAAAAAAAAGCTCTCTCGCCTCCATGTTCTGAGGGAGCTGGATGGACATGCGGTCCCCGACTCTACGGAGGGGTCAATCTGAAAAGCAGCAGCATGCATTCACATTGGTGCAACATTCATGCTAAACTAGCATGAACATGGTCAGTTTTCCAACCCAACTCCTGCTGTCTAAGCGCGGACATAACCACCAGGGGGCGGCGCGGCGGGGGGTTGAGGAGGGGGGTGGAGGGAGTGGAGCTGTAAGAATCCAATGCAGCCCAGACTCGACATCCCACACCCCTCAAAAGCGGAAGCAGTGGCGCGCAGTGCCTCGTAGAACTACCGTCTTCCCCCGAACATAATGCACCCTAAAAATGAATGTATACAAGCTATATTTCCGACTAAAAATACAGCCAAAATAAGGGACCATTGTGTTCGGGGGAAAGACGGTGGTTGTCGATTTACGATAGCCTAACTATTGAACCCCTAGCTCCCCCTCAGGCTGATGGGCTGTCAATATACAACGGCCCAAAAGCCCTTATTTAACCCTCTTATTTTGGTCCCTCCCTTATTTAACCCCTTGCTCCTCAAGCTTATGGACTCTCAAGAGTCTCAACTTACAACAGCCCTACTCGTTCAATTTATTATTTAACCCCTTGCCCCTCATGCTGATGGGCTCCTCAAGCCGGATCAAGCCGGATGACCTGTCAATTTGCAATAGCCTCATTATTGAACCCCTTGCGCCCCATGCTCCTCGAGCCGAAGGACTTCAACGTTGAAAAAGCTCAAATGACATGAAACCGAACACTCAACAGAAACTGAAGCTTTACCTGGTCACACATACACACACACAGCATGGAACCGACATAGTAATTATCACACAGGTGATGTAAACGATTTTTTTTCTTTTTTTCTCTGTCTTTTATTTTTGTCATTCTTTTCCGAACAAAAATCGAGATTGAACTGCTTTTCTGCATCTCTGCATAAAACACATCCAGATTCAGGCATTCGATCCGATTCTCTTTGCTGGTGGGACCTCGGCCCAGGGGCGCGGTCCCACTAGCAACGGGATAGGATAGAAACGAGTTTGTGTGGCAGTTGAGTGACCCAAATCCTGCCGTGCAGTACTCGTGATCCCACGGTCATTATTTTACTTGTATTACCCCAAAAAGTAAGGAGATCTTTGTTCCCCTCCTCCTCTCCTTAACACTGGGCATGCCGGTGCAAAGGAAGCTTCCCCCCCAATCTTTTCAATTGGTTGGGGCCCTTGGGGGTGTGGCCCACCCCAAAAGAGGGTGCGGTCGGCCATAGGCCCACTGGATAGAAGATTTTCCGTATTTTACTTGCTGTTGTGTAATTACTAATTATCTCATTGGGTGGAGCCCTCCTTCAACCACGGAGTATACATCGTCAAATAGAACTGCCCGGTAATATATACAGGGTTACCGGCGTTCGGGACGGGCCGAACGCCCGAACGTACGGGACCCCTTCGGGAGGCGTTCGGCCGTTCGGGCAGAATGCGGACCAAAAAAAAAAAAAA
>BFEA01000082.1:3061726-3071877 GCA_003427395.1 Chara braunii
AAGAAAGAAGCCCGGATATGGGCTCCTATGACCATGCTCAGAAAACCTCCACTCAAAAAAAAAGGGCTGATTTTGGCATGCACGGGCCCTGTGCCGGTGAACCCCGGGCGACTTGCCCGGGTTGCACGGCCTTGCTGCATGGCTGGGCAAGTAGGTGTATGATACGAAATGGATAAATCAATCCAAGACTTCAGTCATCACATGTAGTCATGCAATTGCACGCAAAACATGTAACAAGTAACAACAAGCAAACGCCCAGTGGATGATTGAACAAATATTTTATCCCGAAAAAGTGGCTCCCCTTCATATTATATCAGTCGGCAGAGCACAAAAGCGGCATTCAGGATGTCCTGGGTTTGATTCCCTCGTCTTCCATTCGAACCCCCACGACCTCCTGCTGCGCTGTTCGGGTTCACCAGCTGAGATAGCCGGCTTGCCCCCCTGGTTGGTCTTGGTGTCCTTTAATCCCTTCAAATCCCTCACCCGGTGTTAGGCCCGGCCCTAGTGGAATATTCAGAGATCTGGACGAGTTCTCCTTGCCGATATAGATAGGTAGGTAGGTAGTGAGACTGTGAGACGTATAATGGAGAGATGAATTGGAAAGAAATAAAAATAAAATAAGAAGGCCAACAGCCTCAAGAAGTTATCTCCAACTGACCGCCCCCCTAGGTAATTCAGAATTGTAGCATTTCACTCATCTGCTTCCCGTGGAGTTCGAGCCCGGGTCTGTATCTCAACAACCTCAGGGGTGTACCAACTGAGCCAGGCCAGTTTTTGTGCAGCATAGTTGCAGCGCATTGAGGTGCGCGCCTCAGCGCACGTCTGGCGCACCACGTGCAACGCACCCGATGCGACGCAAAAAAAAAAAGGAAAAAAAAAAGAAGAAAAAAAAAAAGAGGTCCGCCAAAAAAGGAAAAAAAAAAAAAAACCTTTTTCTTTCATGAGGCAGTATCGAAAATGTACAACTTGGCCGGTGGGAGCGGAGCGGTAGCGCCGGGCGGAGTAGCGTAGCGCTCCGGCGTTCTCCGTCGTTGCTCGCGAATAGCGCTAGCAGCGCTGTCCTACCGCCAATTCCGCCGACAAGACGGAACACGGAAGGTGCCTTGCACACTCTCACATCAGGGGATGGGGCATTGCCCAAATGCACAGGTAACCGCATGGATAGTCCATAGCTAGAGGGCTCGCCCGGAAAAGAAGGAAGACATGGTAACTCAGTGTTGGTCAGTTTACCTCTGGAGTGCAGTTGTAGGTAATCAGGCAGACCTAAAAAAGTCTGTCATTATCCGAGTGTTTGCCAAATAGGTCAGGAATGAGTCGTCCGGTTGTCAGTAGAGGTATGGTAACTCAGCGGTAACTCAGTGATGCTGAGTAACCTCCAGCATGCCGGTGTAGGTAACTAATCGGACTTTCATCAAGGAAGCTTTGCACCGGGAGTTGGTCCGAATAGGACAGGAAGGTGCCGGGCTGGCAGTTGGTTGAGCTCGGTAACTCAGGATCGCTTCACATCCTACAGCAGGGTGCTCTAGTTCGCTCTCCCGACAAGACAACGAGAGGGGTTCTTTCAAAGTTTTTACTTCTGGGAAGTTGGGAGAGGGTCCTCGAGTAAAGTAGTGAAGCAATTGGGAGAGGATATGTCGGTAAAAAGAAGAGCATGGTAACTCAGCACTGGTCAGTTTACCTCCGGAGTGCTGATGGTGATCAGTAGGTGTTTACCAACAAGGCTGTCAAGTACCGAGTGCTCGTCGAGATAGGTCAGAAATGAGCCTGCCGGCAGCCGGAAGAGAAAGGGTATTCTCAGCGGTACCTCGGCATTGATAAGGGACCTCCGGAATGCTGTTGTAGATAATTAGTCGGCCTTTTGAACAAGGGAGTGCTACACTGTGAGTTGGTCCGGTCAGGCCAGGAAGGTGCCGTCCGGCAGTCTGGAAGAGCTCGGGAAATCAGGCACGCTACGCATCCGATAGCAGTTTTGTTCTTGTTCGCACTCTCGATAAGGCAACGAGGAGGGAATCTCTAAGAATTCCCTTGCACCTGGGCTGTCATCCGGGTAGGATGGAGAGTGACCTCGCGCGAATTAGGGAATCGATTGGGAAATGCTACGACGACGGTGTGTGCCCAGATGACGATAACTTAGGGCAAGTGGTGGAAGATGAATCAGGCAGGAGGTTTGTGGTGAACGGCATAGTAAACGAAGTAAAAGAGCAGTGGTTGAGGGAGAGAACAGTCGTAGTAATTTTCCAAGGGGAAGCGCGAAACCTGGCCCGTTCAGTGAAAGAGGATCTGATCCGGGCTTTCGAAGACGGATGGACACGGAAACGTCTGTTTCAACCAGCAGAGAGGCGAGGCAGAGTAAAGTTTGAGGGAATGAACGTGGCCTGGTACGTAGCTAAGGCCAAAGAGATAGCTGATTGGATAATTCAGCAAAAAGAGTTAACTATCACACTAGAAAAGAAAGATTACACGGTGTCCTTCAATCCACGCCTGTCTAAACGCGAAATGTATGACGCAAGGATTCTGGAGGAACAAAATTTTGGATAATGGCCCTGCGGGTACCTCTAGACGCGTACTATTTCCTAAAGATCGTTGTAAAAGGCATGATCGGGGAAATAATAGAGATGCACAGCCCTGAGTATGATAGGGACCGTCCGAAACTCATGAACGTGAAGATAGACATGCCGCCAGAGGCTCGCCACAAAATTGAGGATGAACTGACTATTCAGTCCCCCAAGGGGGAACGATGGACAGTGGAGATAGTGTCACCCTACACGGACTGGTGTCGCAGGTGTAGGTGGTACTACCACACTGAGGAGAATTGCCCTCGGGCCAAGCAGACCGAGGCCGGGCGAAGGGTGAACGGTGAAAGGACGGGCGGACATCGTGCGAGATTCAGGGAACTTGTACGTGACCAAGAGCAGAACGGAGGAGGGCAAGCATCCCAGGAAGTGGCTGCACGCCAGGCCACAAACGCCCAGCCTCAGGAACCAACGGCAACAGCAGCAAACATTCAAGGGACAAGGCACTCAGCTCATCAGGATGGTCGTACACACCCAGTACAAGGTGCAGCGGTTCCAGACCTTCAGCAGCGAGCCAGGAGCGGCCCTGCTCCTCCAGAGTCACAAGCAGGCGAAATTCTGTCACGCTGGGGCAGAGGTGGTGAAGTTCAACCCACAGGCTCAGCATACAACGGAAACCGGCAGTTAACAAGAGATAACGTCACCTTGGTTCCAGGCCCCAACGGCCAACGCACACAGTATATGGAATACCAGCACAGTCCCCGGAGGTGGGGTGACGAACAGGCCATGGGCCACGGTCCCCCCCTGTTGCAACCCTGGGTTCCACGGTATGAAGAACAAAATGGTGGAGTCGAAATGAGTCATTATGGAGGGGTGCAGTGGAACCACGGTCCCCAGTATCAGACGTCGGGACAGGACCAGATCTGGTTCGAGCAACAGGCCCAGATCTAGTACGCTGGTGGAGTAGGGTACAGATACGCGCAAGATGGTGGCTTTAGGCAGTTGGGAGGCGTGGAAATCCCAAAACTTGGATATCCCTCAGAGACTTATGATTGGCGCCACCAGGCACCGCAGACAACAGGGAGGGATTTGGACTCAGAAATCTTCGCAAGGTGGGAAGAAAGGGGAGCACGCTCCAGCAGGCGCCAGAGTAGTAGTGAAAGGTGGGGCACATGGAGGGATGGTCACAGGCGGAACAGGGGGGAAGAAGCCCAGTCATGGAGACATAACTCAGGAAACCCAAACTTTCCCCCAAGCATAAGAGAGGAGGAAGCAACCGGTGGGGAACTGGAGAGGGCACACCCACAAGCCGGCCCTGCTCAGGGCGAGCTATCTAAGACCTCGGAGACCTCACAGTCGAGGGTACGGTGGGGGAGCGAATGCTGTGAAGAACAAGGGAACAGGGAGGCGTCATCGGAGTCATCCTCTATGGAAAGCTCGGCGGCCTCCAAGCAAAAGCAAGGACCGGAGAGAAGGAAAGCCATGGAGAACAGTCGAAGAGCGGATACAATTGACAGGAATCACATGGAAACAGTCCAGCGCTGCCTAGTGCCGCTAGTCTGCACGAAGGATGGAGATAGCGCATTGTTCCTCTCACTGATCAATGAAGAAGGCGCGCCGTCACTCCCCTCGGCCACGGTGAATTGCTCTCCTACGCCGGTTACAATCATGGAAGTAACCAGACAACTCTACGGTGCCCACGTTCCGGTCCGGCTGATCCCGCACTCAACAATGGCGAATGTTCTGTGCGAAACAGTGCAGGGATACGTGAAGATGTACTTCCCCTTGCTTGATGCCAGAATCCCTCTGGAAGTAGCCGACACGCTGACGAGATCAGGGGTTCGTTGCTTCCGGATGGACTTGGTTAGAGAGAGGAATTTACAGGAGTTGGAATGCATCAAGGTTCTCCCAGGCATCTCAGCAAACGTGCTGCTAAACGTGAACCAAAAACTTCTGGCTGAAGAGAACCTCCATTCCAGCTTTCTGCTGGATTGCCTGACGGAGGAGTGGCGGACAACATCTTCCAGAGCAAGCTCCTCTAGAAGAAGCTCAGCGCAGAAATCAAGGAATGGACCATCTCCAACAGCTCATGTAACTGTTCAGTCCGGCGCGCAGGAAGAAACCCCCCGCATCCAATCAATAGCGGGCAAGACTGGCTTAGATGGACAGGATTAGAGCTGTTTCCTGGAACATTCGAGGACTAGGAGATACATCAGGCTGCTCCAAAAGAAGCAGAGCGAAAGGATGGTTTCACGAATGGAAAGTTAACTGCATCATGATCCAGGAAACAAAATTGGACGAAGCGAAGATAAGGGATATGGCAACTTGGTGGGACGGCCCACAAGTCTGGGCCCCGACCCAAGGCACTCGCGGAGGGGTGGGAATTCTACTCCACCGGGATCTGCAAGCGGTAGTTATAGATTTGGAAACAGATATGTGGGGGATATGGGCGTGGCTGAAAGTCTCGCTGGGGAACGAAGACTGGATCTTTACGACAGTCTACGCCCCAACGGACGCAGGGGAAAGAGCAAGGCTTTTCAACAGGCTTATGCTGCATGTACCTGTCACAGATAGGCTTGTATTGGCAGGGGACTGGAACCTGTCGCTGGACGAGGCGATGAGGCCTAGCTCAGCTTATGCAGACCGGAAAGACGTGAGCGCGCTCTTGGAACTGTGCACAGACCTGGGTCTCTCGGACCCGTTCCCATCGCTGAACCCGGAAGATCCAGGTTACACCTGGACATCTCACCTACACAAAGACAGACAAGCAGTGACTAGAAGAAGAGTAGATTACTTCTTATTAGGGGAACCACTGCTGAACAATGTCACTACAGTCCGACACATCGGCCATCCACTATCAGACCACAAACTGGTAGTCACAGACATCCGGGTGAACACAGCAATGGACAGAGGTAGGGGATTCTTCAGGCTCAACAGCCAAGTGCTGGAGGTACCAGGAGTCAAGAAGTGGGTGGGAGAACACATGGTGAAATGGGAGGACACAAGACAGCATTTCGGGTCAGCAGCAGAATGGCTCGATGGCGGAATAGCGGTCATCACTGGTGTATTGGACGTGATCTCTAGAATTCTTGCGAGGAACAAGAAGGAAACAGACTGCAGAAGAAGGGTACAAGAAGCTGAAGACCGCATGGAAGGCCATCCAATCTCAACAATGGTATGGGCTGCAGAGAGGGAGAGACGGATGGCGGAATGGGACAGCCTGCAGGAAGAAAAAGAGAAGAGATGGTCGGACCTGCTGAAGGAGAAGGGGATCGAATCGAACGACAAAATGACTAAGGAAGCCTTCCTCAAGCTACAACCGAGTCGGACTCATCACCAGATGATCGAGTTAAGACACCCGTTTGATAGCTCCGCTCCACTGGCGTGCTCCGCAGCGGGAATGCTGCAATACGCACGAATGTACTACGAAGACATGCTCACTACAAGGCGTCCGCAAGACAGTGTACACACAAACCTGTCAAACAGTTCAGACATGTGGTCGGACACCTCAGTCAAGCTGCAAGTCACGGCGAGGCTGGATTTGGACCGACCACTCACCTTGGAGGAGAACAAACAAACGCTGAAGTCAATGGCGGGGGGAAAGTCTCCAGGTGTGGATGGCCTGACAGTTGAGTTCTATGTGAAGAACTGGGCAGCATTAGGCCCCCCACTAGTGGAAGTTTACAACGGGATCCTGACGGGAGGACGCTTGGGTAAGGGTATGACCCATAGAGTCATTGCGGTCCTGTTCAAGAAAGGTGACAAAGCAGAAGTTCGTAACTGGCGTTCGATATCGTTGTTGAACGTATCGTACAAGATTCTGGCAAAGTCCCTGGCTCGCAGATTGGCCAAGTACCTGCCAGAATTGTTGGAGGGAGATCAGGGTGCATTTGTGCAGGGCCGCTCGATATTTAACAACATAGTGACGGCCATCGAAACGCTGGAGATTGTGCAGAAGGAGGAGTTGGACATGGCAGTACTTCTTATTGACTTGGAGAAGGCGTACGACAAGGTCGGTTGGCCTTTCGTGATGACGACGTTGAAACACATGGGATTTGGAGAAGGATTTTGTGCCTGGGTGATTGCCATGTATGCATACTCCACTTCAGTAGTTATGATTAATGGCCACATGTCAGAATCTTTCTCCATTTCGAGGTCGCTCAGACAGGGTTGCCCGCTGACCCCCCTCATCTTCGTGCTTCAATTGGAAGTGTTGTTGAACAGGATACGCAGAAATCCGCGCATCAGAGGTCTGGAAATGCAAACGCGGGAGGAGTGTCGGGTGAAGGCGCCGACTGACGATCTCTTTGCAGTATGTGCTAACACGGAAGACTCACTGTCGGCGCTCAAAGAGACTATGAAAGAGTACACAGCCTTGTCCGAAGCCTCAGTAAACTGGGACAAATCTACTTTCATCTTGCCTGCGAAATTCACTCTAAAAGTAGAGTGGGGGATGAGGCGAGTGGAGAGTCGAGAAGAGGAGAGGTTTTTGGGGGTCCTAATCAGTTTAGAAATTGGTTCATCCACTCAGGGATTGCTGCTGCAGCAACGTGTAGCAACGAGACTCAGGACCTGGGGTTCCGCCTGGCACCTCTCGCTGGTGGGGAGAGCCCTGGTCACGAACGTAGCACTGTTCTCCATTCTGTGGTTCGTGTCGACAGTGAGAGAACTGGCAGAAGGTATTCTCAAAGAAATTAAACGCTTAGTCTCCCGGTTCATCTGGAAGCCCAGGGCGCAAGCCGCTGAAGGCTTCATCTCGAAAGTAGCAATGGATACATTAACCTTTCCAAGAACCGAGGGGGGGTTGGGGCTGATGGACCCCACCCGGAGAAACCAAGCACAACTGCGTGGCTGGATCATCAGGGTAGCCACACAGCACGAACGAGAGTTGTGGGTAGCATTGGCGGAACGGCTACTGATGGAAGAATGGGACCTGTGTAGGCCTGAAGACGTGTGGGCGTGCTGGTTCATCCCGTCGTTCAGAAAGAAGAAGCTGAAGTCAACTTTCTGGGAATCCATTCGCAAAGCCTGGGTGAAGGCCCCACCAGACTTCCAAGCCCTCCCGATTACCAAAGAAGAGGTCATGTATCAGCTTCTGTTCGAGAACCCAAGACTGGTAGACCACTCAGGTCACCCTTTCGCAGTGGATGGATCTGCTGGTACGTTTGGTCGAGCTTGGATCAGACACGGAGTAGTCAGGATTGCAGACCTGTGGTCGAAGGAGCTGGGGGGATGAAGACCATTGGAGGAAGTGAAACAAGTACTAAAGGGACTGCAGAGGATTGAAGAACACTGGAATTAGTTAATCGGAGCCATCCCGCAGGACTGGCTGGATCTGCTGGGCCCAGGAGGCCTAGACCCGACTGGAACGTGGTATGTCTCAACTCTGGAGCAAGAAGACAAGGTAATCTGGAAAGTGCTGGAAATCACACCCAGTGGATTCCGCAGGGTGGAGAGATGGAGGTGCGAAGGCCCAAACAACATCTTGTCTCTGATAGAAGAGGAAACAATCACTGGGTGGGACAACCCAGCCCAAGTCCGAGYGGTGGAGTCACAGGGGAAAAGGATATCCTCACATTCTTTCGCCTGGGTGGGCAAAGCCCCTCTGAGAAAGCTGAGTATAGATCCGTTGGCATGGGGCTGGTCCGTGTCTTCAGCGAAMGCCACRTCGTTGAAGCTGTCGGACTGCCAAATCTCAGAYGGCTACAAAATCTCCTCAGGAAACCGCAAMTCCCCAGYGCAAACTGCAATTCCTCGATGGCAGGCGATCTGGAATGAGGACATGTCCGGATCGGAAACGRAATTCAAAAGGCTGTGGAAGACCCTATYYAGATTACCAAACGGAAAACAAGTCAGCATCCTGTGGATGCTATCACYGTTGGYCACTCCATCAGCGGTCTGGCTAGTTAGTAGGGGAATGAAGGTGGATCTGRGGTGTRCAAGATGCCARTGGCCATTCGAGTCCACCCGCCACTTGTGGTGGGAATGTCCAGCCTCAAAGAGAGTCTGGAACTGGTGGTCCCTCCACTGGAAGGAATGTGGAGGGCAGGGAGTGACCTGGGAGGARAAATGGGTATTGATGGGCTTCCTCTCAGCTGACGTGCCAGCATCGCACGGATGGGGTTACGTGGCACATGTGACGAGGGGCATCATCTGTGAAGTGATATGGCTTGACAGAAACCGCGCAAGATTCCAAAAGCGTMCATTTYYGGACCTGGAARCCAAGTCTCACATCAAGAGAAGTCTGAAGCACGCCATTCGGGTGGATTGGAGAAGGAAAGCGAAGTCCGGAAAAGGCAGCAGGAACGGTATGAGTTGGTTCTCACGTACRTGGGCGAGGAGCCCCAAGCTGGCAACAGTTCATCCAAGAAAGGGTCTGGTCCTGTCTAATTGGGTGCTGGATTTACCGGTTACTGTAGGGCAGGGCCAAGTSAATGTGGCCCCTGGGTGACCAGGTAGAACTCTAGTCGAAACCAGGGCACTCRGTTTCATTAGGGCCGCAGTGGGCCATTAGGAGAGTGGCGGTAGGATTAGGACGCGYTCCYTGGGCCGTGCTAGTCCCAGACGTAGTTTCTTTTGGCAGAYGCAAATATGATGGAACTGTCTTTCACGCAGTCRGAGCAGAAGTGTTAGGCTGGTGGAGTGGWAAGTCCGGCTCAAGCAGGAAGAGGTACARAATTGTAAATTAGAGAGAGGTGTGCAGTTAGGCACAGAGAATGTTGTATAGTCACAGTGGTAGAATTGATTTGTTTTCAGTTAAGTTGTTTTGTTTCGCTCGGTTCAGTCAATGTAGTCACCCCCTGGAACTTGGTAGCGGYRAGTTCCGCAGGCGTGAGCCTGTAAGCTAACCTGGCTGATGTTGTCAGTACCCCGGGTAGAATTGTGAGGTCCCCGTCCTCGATTGTTCGACAAGTTATAATGAATTGAAAGTTTAAGAGGAAAAAAAAAAAAAAAAAAAAAAAGTGCAAGGTGTCATGGAACACCCTGCCTCGTGGATATAATTATGCTAAGAGCTAAACCCCTTTCCGAAAAGTGGAACACACACACACACACACACACACACACACACACACACACACCCCTTCAGAGACACGCCCACCTGCACACTTCTGAATAATTCGAAACGTGGAACACTGATGATACTATGCACAGTCGTATGCAGAACCTACGAGCCTTATACCTCTACTGCCTCTAATTTGCTTTTCCGTGCTTCAAAAACATGTAGTGGTAGGAGACTCTAATACATCCTGTGCTTGGCAGTTGGCTGAACGATATGCACATGACACTCTTTGTTACATGCACAGATATGTGATGTTTGTAATAACAGAGGAACTGCAATGTGACGAAAAGGACTGAAATGGACAATGCGGTGAGAGTAGAATCTCGACAGACAATGTGCATTCTCATACATACAAAAGTGCTGAATAGCGCAGGGAAGACTTAGATACAAAGACTACCCTGACAAGGACTGACCTTACATACGTAGTAGCAAGTAGCGAAACAGACTGCTAGAATGTTGATAACTAGTCCATCCGATGGTTGGACTCAGACCAAACATGCATCGTACCCCTCACCAGGTGTGAAGGAGCCTGGCGCTGCACACAGGAAGAAAGCGCCAGGTCCAAACATGCATAGACG
>BFEA01000082.1:3143974-3162060 GCA_003427395.1 Chara braunii
CCGCACGGCTGACGTTCGTCGCCCGCCTCCACTCGCACGCGCACATTTCGAATTTTCAAATTTTGAATTCGTCCCTTGCGCGCCTTCCCGAAGGCCCTTTTTTTATTTTCGAACGACGTCATTTCTTGGACGGCGGCCCGAAAAGCTGGACCACGGCAATCCAGACGGACACAAATGAAGACCACCCGTCGTACCCACACCCCGTGGCCGTTAATACGCATATAAATCTGGCCGCAGGAGCCCCGAGGAATCGTCCTCGGGGGACGACTCCGAGAATGAGCGGAACGAAGGCGTCAAAATCCCCCAACCACTCCGAGGAATCGTCCTTGGGGCCCGAGGAAGCCCCGAGGAGTGTCTAACGAGGCCCCTATGTTCCACCACCACCATCTTCCCCCGAACATAACGTATATGCGTTGTATTCGAGTTTTGCAAAAAAAACAAGGGCACGTGGAATATAACGCATGTGAGGTGGATTCGAAAACTGCACACATGCCTTTTATTCGAATTTCACATCGAAAAAATTATTGCATTTGAATATAACTCCTTCCGCCCCCCCCCAAGGTCAGCGTCAGTGCGTGCTCCGTTCTTGCCCTGGTGACGGGGTGCATATGTGTTGTAAATGAATACAAATAATGCATACGTGTTGTAAACGAATACAAAGCATGGTATGCGTTATATTCGTTTACAATGCATATGTGTTATGTTCGGGGGAAGACGGTAGTGGCCTAGGATAGATCTTTCAGACTACCCTTGTCGTGGGTGTGCAGGATCTCCAAACTTTGAGACTTTTTTTCTTCAGAATGTGCAATTTTGCCTGCCAGTAAAATTTTGTGCATAGACAACTGAAGCTACAGACAAGACTGTAGAAAACTGCCATCCTCCCCTGATTAACGCGTACGGTCATTATCGCTCTATCTAGACTGAAAGTTGCCCCAAATACAGCTATAGTGACCGTATGTTCCATTTGAGGGACAAGTGCACCCCCCGTGGCTACATCGCGGCCCAACAGAAGGGCGGGAGGCAAAAGGCCTCAATGCACTACGCTAGACACATGAAAATTTTCAAGAGTACATCTAGTGCTCTCAGACTCCTGGATTGGCATGTCATCGTTGCTCTTACTCCGGACTTTCTACTCTCGTGAGCATTCTTGACCGTGACTGTCGGACATAAATTTGATAAGTTTAAAAGACACTACACGACAGGGTAGCGGCAATTTGTCCACAAAGACTGGAGGTCAACTCTCAAAATTTGCAAACCGCACGAAGGGTCCGGTAGGCCTCGTTTGAAAAAAAACACCCCTGCAGGCGGTAACTGTGGAAGCTGCAAAAACTCGTCCGATGTGACGTTTTCGACACCTCTTGAAGCGACGAACCAAGAACACCTTTCCACAGTTAGTGCAACAATGACTCACTCTCGACGTTTTCGAGAGTGAATTTGCAAGCTCTTGAATGAAAATTGAGGACGTGGGTTAGCCGAGGGCGTTTGCTCGCTCGCTTTAGTATAGGTATGCGCGATTAAAATACCTATTGAACCCGAACGTCGTCTGTTCCTTAGGACGTTGATCTCCGAAGTACGAAGCGTACGCCGATTGACTATGACGATTTCAACCAAGTGTGAAACCCCCAATATCCTAGTCCCTTTGGTCACTAGTTAAAAAGAAAGACATAACAACCATACTTAGTTACATAAAAAAGAATCGACCGTAGTCGACATGAACATATATCCAATCTGAAATGATAACATAACGAATCTAAATCATCATTAGATACATACAATAACACAATATCAAAATAAAATCCGACCACCCTGGGTCGAATTCCATAAAAATCATACAGCCTCCAACGAGGAGTTGACTGTCAACAATAACCTCAATGCAGCCGACAAGGTAGTCGGTCTGTCTTAGTTTTGACTTGATGAGATGCGTTGCCAAAGTTATTTATTTCATCCTACCGCCGACCTAAGATCGAATACGCACACACCTGTCTCCATATGTTTCTCAATCTTCTTGGATGACAGACTGTTTTGCGGATGATTCTTGATCAGGAGCATTGCTTGAGGTGTTGCATGCCTCTCCCTCTAGGAAGTGGTTTGGGGTACTCCTCCTCCTCGTCCGAGCACAAGACTCGGATCTCAAAAGTCGGGCCGTCTCCACCGAATCGGCAAAGTACCCCCTCGTAGAACGACCCACTCTGGGTCGATAACAGGGTCGGCTCCAAAAGCAACGAACCCTCACCCGAGATGCTTCCATGAAAGATAGGATGTATCCACAACAAGAAGCTTTCAATTATTCTTATCTCTCCTGAGTTCAGGGTAACTTAGACGAAAAGAAAACAGAGGAGATAAATAATGAGAATCATTTGAACAGGTACAGGAAGATAAGGTCATTCGGAATAGAACGGGTAATCCCCTGGAAAAGACTAATTTCATTTGACCTTATCTGCCATATTTCGATCGAATTCATTCTACGGTACACACAAAATTAACGTTTTTCAAAACAACGAATCATTTTTGGCATGCAGGCAGGTGAGAAGCAAAAGGAAGATAATCATTTTTCGTTTTCTCAATTAGGCATAATCAATCTTCTTTGCAAGCCTCCTTCTACCTACCTCCACAACACGCAGAGACAATAAGTTCAAGAGAAAACCAGTGCAATCCCATGCTCAAGTCCGACATTTCCATTCACATGCACGATACGCACAACTTTCCTCTATCTTTTCAACGAACATCCAATGAACAGAGTTAAGCAAAGTGTGGGTTCACACATGTGTGAAGAGAAATTTGAGTCAATCAACTGACCACTGACTTTGAGGTTCACTCAAGAGGTCGTATAAACTATTGTTCTCAAAAATTTATTACGGCGAGTCATCAACAAAGTGATCCACACCACTCTCTTGTGGCGACCACCTGTTACAACACCCCGCAATTATTTTTCAGTAAATGTCACCGCCACTTGCTTTTCCCATCATCGCGTTTCTGTGCCATCATGTCCACGACGCTTAAAAAACACATCACTTTAGCGACACCTTCCCTGCGTCAATGCCCAGTCGCCACTCAGTGCAAAAAGATACTGCCGTCACCGTCGTGAAACCAGTGTCATTGCTGCAAACTGTTGTTAAAACTAATGTCGCCGCAACAAAAATCCGGCAGCGCTTCCACACCACCGTCGTTAAAACTAGTGTCACCGCTGCAAAAATCCGGCAGCGCTTCCGCACTACCGTCGTTAAAACTAATGGCGCCGCAGCAAAAATCCGGCAGCGCTTCCGCACCACCGCCGTTAAAACTAGTGTCGTCGCTACAAAAAAAAAATATAAAAAATCCGGCAGCGCTTTCGCACCACTGTCGTTAAACTTAGTGTCGCCGCAGCAAAAATCTGGCAGCGCTTCCGCACCACCGCCGTTAAACATAGTGCCGCTGCAGCAAAAATCCGGCAATGTTTTCGCACCACCGCCGTTAAACTTAGTGCTGCCGCAACAAAAATTCAGGAGCGCTTCCACACCACCGCCGTTAAACTTAGTGCCGCCGTAGCAAAAATTCGGCAGCGCTTCCGCACCACCGCCGTTGTTGCCGTCAACAGCCTTGTCGCCACTTATCTGCCATTGCAAAATTTCGGCAGCATTTCCCCACTACAGTGGAAAAATGGCTAGCCAAAATTAGTAGAATCCACAACGTCGCACTGCCATAGTTCCGCAATGTCCCTGGATTAGTCCTGTGGGACCAGCACCTGCCAGAGTGGAGGGGAGTAGAGTGCTCCTTGCCTTGGCTATAGCTGCGCAACTCCTCTCCTCTTGCTCCTCTGCAGACCTCCAGCCTCCTCCCCACGTTGCCTCTGACAGCTCCCCAGCAGCCAAGCAGCGCTAAAGTGTGCACGTCACACATTGACAGCACGAGTGCTTTGTGTGGCAGCTGGGGACAACTGCCATGTTTTATAGTGGCTGAGGAGGGTTGGACGTCACTCCAATCCCCAGGCAAAATCGCGGGCTCACAGTGAGCCCTTGATCTGGCCAAGATCCAAGGCTAAATGTGGCCGCACTACATCCACAACCTTAGTGTGGGGCAATTCTTATAACTGCACTATTTTCTTTTTTTCTTTTCTTGGTTTCAGCTATCCCGAAATTTCACGAGATAGCTGAGCCTCTGCCATTTCCAAAAATGTTTTTCTTTTATTTTTCTGATAAGGGGTTGGAGAGATACAACCCCTTTCAGTTTGATGTATTTGGACCTTTTTCCTAGGGCAGATACATCGGGCAAAAGGTTGTACTTAGCCTTTTCCTTTGTGGCCCCTCAATTTCAAGGCTCCCTTAAAAAACGGGAGCCTGATAGTTACTTCTGGCAGCTTGTACCAGAGGTAACACCTCGTAAGGACAAGTGTCCTCACGAAAGAGCAAGAAAAAGAAAATGAATAAAGAAAAAAAAGAAAAACTCCAACCCCCTCAACTACAATGCTCCTGACCGTGATTTGAGCCAGAAGCATGCAGTTGTATGCCAACAGCTTGATCTTTCCCTCTGCTGCCCTCCCCTGAAAATGGGGAGGACAGTTGTCAGGTTGGGAGGAGTAGGTCCTCCCCCTCCCAACTCTCACGTCGTTCCTCTCTCTCCACCCCCCCCAGCTTCTTCTTCCTTTCCCACGTGCACGTTGTCGAGCGCATTGGTCCCACATGGGGACCCTCCCAGCCACATCACGCAGGATTTTGCAGGACTTGTCGCGGAGAGCGTTTGCCGCTCCGGCCGAGTGCGTCAGCCGTACCTCTCGCGAGCCCCTACGACAGGACAGGGTCACGCGGAGGCACTGCTTACCTCCACCTGCGGGAGCTGTCAACATCCCTTAGGTGGGCGTATCCCCACCGAGTTACTGAACCACATGCGGAGGTTTTTCGTATGCAATTGTAGAGGTGGCCCAGCTAAGGGTGTTTCTCGTTCGCTGTAGCATAGGGGTTACGCGCGGTCGAATGCCCGAAAATCGAACCCACATTCGAGTCGACGCATTGGGGGGCTGAGGTCCCAAACGCGGCTCGACGCTGGTCGACTAGGATGCATTGCACACACCACGCGTTTTACTACAATACTCACACCCACAAACACACGACACCGGGAAACAAACGTCCCCAACAACCTCCTAGTCCCTTCAGTATCCGACCCATAACTTTATGCCGCGAGACTCAGATAGGTATTGCGTGCTGGATTTTTGTATAAGATTCGTGCGAACGCATGGCCTCCTTATATCGACCAGCCATGCGGGCATACGTAAGCATTCACGTTAATGGGGGTACTACGTGATACTCGTAACCTCGCAGCCCTTGATATCCTCGAGGGTTGTGTTCCACACTCAAGTGTTGGCTGACAAGCCCCTTGAGGGGTTACCTTCTCGACGTTACACAACTGTCATGCGCGGTTGAAGACCACACCCTCTTCTGCACCCTGTGCAGAGGGGTTGAGTAGACAACGTCAGGGCTGTTGTGGTAGCCGAAATCAAGGGGTTTGACTTTGACGGCTATCACGGACTACAACGTCCAACCATGAAAACTTAAAAGAGGAAACAACTGCAAATAGAAAGGGAGGATCATCCTTTTTCCTTTCTCTGTCTAGCCCATAGCCTGATAGCCTTCTCAAAGGGAAGGGGTAGGCCAACATGAAAGATGAGTACGGACAATGCCCAAAATCAGATCCATAGGCAGCCCGATGTTCGAGATGTTGGAGGGTCGTGCGCGGGTCCCCATAGGCCGACTAGGACAGATACCTCGCTCCCGCATCGTTTCGCGCTGTCAACTCTCGGGTCTACTGACCATAACGCGCTTTTGCCCTCTCCGTTTGACCCATAACCTTTGAGCGCGGAAATCGGTATGTACTGCGCGCGTGGTTTAGTATAAACTTGAAGTTGCGCGGACGCAGGGTATACCCATACTGACCAGCAATGCGGACTTGCGTAAGCAGTCGTGATGACGACGCATTATGTGGTGCCCATACCCGAGTGGCCTCATTTGAGCCATGGGGTTGCTCGCGACGCTCAAGCATCGGCTGAGGTGCGCACTAAGGGGGTTAAACCTTTAGCGAGCGCAAAACTGGCCTGAGGGCCTTACCATCTTCTGCACCCTGATGTGCCCCAAAGAGCGCGGGGTGAGATTGTCCCTAGGGCAGAAAGGAATTCGGAGTGGTGGTGAGTTGTCTGGCGCATCACCAGCGACACACTAGTCCTTCCGCCCGAAACATTATCGTTCCACCAAAATAATTTAAAACAAGGAAAAAGAAAAAGGGTACTTGACGTTGGCAGGGGAAAATACGAACGTCCGCCGGACCGAGTTGCTGGGGGACAACCCCTCCCCCTTGCGGTGCTTCTGTTTCCACGGGACAACAAGTAAATCAATGTCCTGGACAAGGACCTTGAACTTCAGGCCTGGGACTAACGTCCGACCAAATAAAATCTTTGAGTAGGGGAAAACGTAAGTGTGCGATCGCATAGCCCTATAAGTATTACCCGAGCGTATGCTTACTCTAACTATCATATTATCAGGATGGAAAAAGAGCAGCCTCACACATACCTGCAATCATACGCACAACATTCAGACAACATCACACACACTAGAGAGGTCATCTTTCCAACCCTTTGCAGCTGACACCCTGCCTTATGCACACAAATGCAACCATTTCCCCACCAATCCTCAACAAAAGTACTAAGTCTTTAAGAAATGGCCATTTATAAAGAAACTGGGTGAAAACCCACAGAAACACATAAATCCCGGCAAGGGTCAAGGCCTTAAATTGAGAGGCAGGAGAAAAAAAAAAGTTGAGTCGTAAACCGACAAATCGGTAACCCACCTGTTATCAGTGATAACAGAAAAGTGATCATTTTGAAGGATGAGGCTGATCAGATAAAGCCTTCAGGCGAAATACGGAAACCTGCAACACAGTACAGGTCAAAAGAACCACTACTATGTTCATGTCAAAAATGGAGAATACTCCCTAGTTTGTAACCTAGCTCCTCTACTAGTACTAAGTCACTGAACATCTCATCTATCCAGGATGGATCTGCTAAGTAATTTCTAGCTGAAAATATTCTAACTCCTCAAATTCTACGAAATTTTGACAGCGCTTCCCGTAGAAAAAACGCCTTTTCAAAATTTTTACGATTCCAAAAATGATTAACTCTTTCAGATTTGCAGAAATTTCGGCAGCGCTTCCCATAGGAACAGGAGGCTGTCAAGATTTATACAAAGCTGAAAGACAGAAAGATAAAGCAAGTTATACTTGGGACTATCTTCTGACACCCGCTTGATGACTCAGAATCAATGATAGTCCGCACAACCTCTAGATGAGAGTGTGGCTAGCCGTGATCCTAACTCCTAGCAGGGTCAGTCCTATCTTCATCCCAAGTTCTCCCTCCCATTATCTATCTCATCTACCTATGGCTCCAACACTTGGCGAGCATCTAAGCAACTAACCTATCGGAAAAGACGCCCCAGAGTAAGAGCCCACAAACACGCATAAACAAACATCTCTCACAATCCCACATAAGTTTGACCCAAGTAGTTCGTTAGATCACTCTATTCTTTTTCCCTTAGTAGACCCCCTTATCTATGGCATAGGATCAGACAAGGCCCTAACTTAAGGGTATGTCCAACCTACCTACGTAAACAAGTAAAGTACGGACAACTGGACTGCCCTAACTTAAGGGTATGTCCAACACCACACGAACTCTAGTCATAAAACATATGACCAGACCGCCCTAACTTAAGGATATGTTTGCTTAACTGACGACATAAAGCATAAACTGGACTGCCCTAACTTAAGGGTATGCATAGTCAGCTCATAGACAAAGTTACGTAGGGTATAGGATTAGGCTGCCCCAACTTAGGGGTGTGCCTAACCTGCCTAAAATAAGTACGAACGACGAATTGTCAGACCGCCCTAACTTAAGGGTACGCCCAACGTACATAACATCAACGACAATAGCATATCACTAGGCCGCCCTAACTTAAGGGTACGCCTAGCCAGCTTAAACATGTTTAGGTATATAAGACAATATGACCAGGCCGCCCTAACTTAAAGGTACGTCTGATCTGCCTTAACAAAGTACAAACGACGTATGACTAAGCCGCCCTAACTTAAGGGTAGGCTTAGTCTCCGTAATGACAATATAAGGGAACAACCACTAATATACTTGCACAAACTTTATATTTTTCTTTCTTATTAAGCAGACGATCAAACCTACCCAACTTAGGGAGACATCCAACCCTGCCTTGTGTTTAGAAGGGGAAATAAAAGAAGATTTACACTAACTCTCTACACCTTTGCATTATTACGAGCATAAGATTGAACCGCTCTAACTTAAGGGTGCGCTCAGCCTGCCCGAATTACCTTTATTATACTCTTTATTTGCTTTTTTTTTCTTCTTGTTCTACTTGACTTACTGACTGGCTTTCCCAACTTAGGGTGCCCGGTCCGCCAGATGGTATAAGTTCATATAATATATATCAAATTTATATACTTTGGTTGACCATTTTGTTCATGGCTTATGACTGAGCCGCCCTAACTTAAGGGTACGTTCAGCCTCATACCCGTGTCCCCCTCAGAAGAAAACACACACAGAACAAGGTCTACGCAACATAGAATATTCCCAGTCCTGTTTTTCAGCAACCCAAAAGAAACATAAGGATTCTGAGTCCTCCCAACTTAGGGTGTCCATCCTCCTGTTAAGAAACCCCAGAAAGAAACAGCGACTGATTCGTCAAACTTAGGATAGACTCAACCTTCAAAGATCATGCAGCCAACCCAACAAACATAAATAAAACACAGCACTGAGCCCACATCAACTTAGAGGAGCTCAGCCTTGGGTTGACCCAGTCAAACGCATGCAAGACACCTTCCTCCCACCTTCCCCCAGTTCATTCTGTCTGAACTCACTCAAAGGAAATGTCTGATTTCTCACAAACAATTGTTGATTTACCTTTCACAATGCATGTCCTGACATACATAATAATAAAATTAATATCCTCAAATAGTTGTATTCAGATACCCAGGGGATAACAGATAGGGGAAGGGATCACACATGTCAGACGAAATTATACCTGAGTGTTCCCTGCCTCCAGAACCCCGCCTGGGCTCCGGCAGAGCTCCCGCAATCGGTGGTTGGACTTCCCACAAGGTCTTGTTGCGGTCCTACGGGTTGCAATCCCACATGCCGCCTTCCTCTCGTAACTTTAGACTAGACTGAGAGTAAGAAAGATAGAAGTAGAAAGTTCAGACTCTCGAGATCTAGGATGGGACAACTCAACTCATAATGAGAGGGCCTTGAGATCTGGATGCGCCTGAGGACCCCGCAATGATGGCCAACGACACGTGGTGAAAACAATCGGTACCTTGGCCGGAATGCAACACACAAGCCCCCAGATAGGCCTCCAAATCTCAGCAACGGCCCTCGTGCACGGCCTGCTCACTCCCCTGGGCCCACTGGCGTGCACAGCCTGTGCGCAACAAGTATACAGCGAAAGCCTGTCAGTAAGGCTTCAATGGAAGACGGGGGGTACAACAAGGTGCCCGCAACAGTTCTACAAAGGCACAACGACACATAGTCTGTGTGCTGTGACTGCCTGATCCACCAGTAGTGGTAGTTGCTGCAATAGTATTTGAAGCCCCACAGTCTGCACAATTTGCTGATGGCAACGGCCGCCTTACCGGTGTTTAGTCTGAACATATACCGCAGGAGCCGTTGCAGCGGTAATCGTGGAACAGATAGGGGCACAACATCTGTGATAGCAACCCCAACAGCAAGTTCCGTGGATCGCAGTAGACTGCAGCGGCCCGTGGTTAGTACACAATAAGTATGGCGTCGCAGAACAAAGACACTGTGATCGCGCTTTAGCAGACGTTTCAGCAAAACCACCAACTACCAGGCGGCATTGCGGCGGCAACAATCTTAAGAAAAAACAGTGCCCCGGTAATGTTCCTCGGACCCCACTGACCGTCGACGACTTGCTGTCTGGTGAGCCAACAATGGCTTGCTCAACAACAGCTAGGGCCCCCAAGGTAGTACAGCAAGGTTCTGAAACCAGCAGTAGCCGCCAAAAGAAAAAAGAAAAAATTCTCCTGTCGCCTTGTTGTAGCACTATCAGCGTCAACCACACGACGTTCTACAACAATCTGAAACACGGCCGCTTTACTGTTGTGGGAAGGGCAGCCACGGTAGGACAGAGGAAGTAACAACTGTCTGTTTTTTCAACGATAATCTTTCATTCCAACAGCAGCACTTGCGAAACAGATCCATGGCAACTTCCCCCCCCCCTGTCGCTAACCACTGGGCCGGCCCGCAACACCTGATCTGTCCACCCCTTGCTACGTCTGCACCTGACTGTTGCGTGCTACGAACAGTAACACAACTACTGTGATATTGAGGGCAGCGGTGGTAGTGGGTTGGAATAGGCAACAATCTTGCCTCGCTGTTTTTTTTTTTCTAGTACCTTAAAAGACTCGATGGGATCACCCCGGAAGGACACGTGGCCATCCGGGAGGAAGATGCCCAGATCGGACCATTCGTTCATCTCCGCACCACCCGATGTGGCGAAACAAGCACGCACAAAGCAAATCGACGTACGAAACTGGGACCAACCTTTTGAGTTACACGTTCCACAATACGTACCTGATGAGATACACCAAGTGATTGCAGATATCTTGATAGTATATCAGGGAGCAATTAGCGTAACCGACATTGACATTGGCTTGTCGTTGGTTATTCAACACGAAATTCAGACGGGAAATCATTCCCCCATCCACTGCAAGCCTTACCGTTATTCCCTGATAGAACGGAAAAGGCTCTCGAACGAATTCGGGAATTCGAAGCCAGCAGGTGGATTGAACCCGCCACCGGACCATGGTCATTTCCCGTAGTGTTAGTACCGAAGAAAAACGGATCAATTCGCATATGCATCGATTATCGCAAGCTGAATGAAATCACAATTAAAGATGTGTATCCCCTCCCCCGGATCGATGATTTGCTGGATGCGATTGGATGCACTAATTATTTTAGTAAGTTTGATATTCGGCATGGCTTCCATCACATTCTGGTCAAGGAGGAAGATAGGCCGAAGACGGCCTTCGTGCTGTTTGAGGGCACATGGCAGTGGGTTCGGTGTCCGATGGGGATTTGCAACGCGCCTGCCACGTTTCAGCGAGCGATGAACATGACATTTCAAAACTTCGTTAACAAGACACGGCTAACTCAGGGAATGATCAACTTTTGCGTGATTGTATACATGGACGACATCCTTGTCTACTCGGAGACCTATCACGGACATGCACAACACATTGAGTGGACGTTGGGAGCGCTGAGGGATGCTGGATTCAAGATCGCACTCGAAAAAAGCGAATTTTTTCTTTCGAAAATTTCGTTCTTGGGCTACGTCGTGACGCGTGGAGGACCGCGACCTGACTCGAAAAAAGTTGCGGCAGTAAGAGAAGCCCCGGTTCCTACGTCGCTGACGCAGGTTCCAGCCTTCTTTGGGTTGGCATCGTACTATCATCGTTTCATCAAGGGGTTCGCTGCGATTGCACGACCACTAACGAACCTGTTGTGAAAGGACCAGCCTCTCAGTTGGGATGCGGAGTGTGAGCAGGCCTTTGCGACCCTCAAGGACGCTCTGGCGACGACACCTATTTTGATCCGGCCGGATCCCTCGAAACAGTTCATTCTATTACGGACTGGCAATCGGAAGCTATTTCCGCTATTCTAGCGCAAAAGGGGAACGATGGTCACGAACATGTCATCGAGTACGCGTCTCGTACGGTGCTAGACGAACGGAGGAATGACTCAGCACCCCAAGGCGAATGCTATGCAGTAGTCTGGGGAATCCAGCACTTCCATCCATATCTCTATGGACTGAAGTTCCGCCTCGTGACAGGTCACGAGCCTTTGCTGGCCTTGAAGAAGCTCACTAATTACACAGGCATGATTGGACGTTGGGCGGTACGACTACAGGAATACGACTTCGACATCATCCACCGGAAGACAGAAAGGCACGGCAACGCGGACGGACTGACACGTCTGCATCATCCACCGGAAGACAGAAGGGCACGGGCACAGAAGTTCTAGGGCACCGTCGTCCCACCTCTGCATGGTGGCGCGGGGGCAGCCGCGAGGCCACTTTTTTTTTTTTTTTTTTTTTAATTTGGACCATTTCTCGATTTATGCGTGTCAATCTTTATTCTCTGTATCGCTCCAATTTCAACGGATGTCCCGAAGGACGGCCACTGTTTTTTGCAATAAGGGGCTGATCCCATCTCTTGTCTTTTTGGTAAGAAAGCTAAAAGAACCGGTTTTCCAGGGTCCATCCCGCTCGCTCCGTGTTATAGAAATCAGATCCCACACGCCATAATTTTGCAGGACTTTTCCTAACGGAGCGGCACTATCTTGTGGCGCCTCGAGGATCCAACGGCCTGCACATAAGGGAAAAAGAAAGGAAGAAAAAAAACAATGGCTCCTCCTTTCACGGTGCAATGTACGGGGGTGGCTTCTTTTGCTTTTTGAAAGAGCTAGTTGTCCTCAAATCACGCTCGCACTGCCACGTACTAGGGGCAGATCCCACTTCTACCATTTTTTGTAAGAACGTAAAAGTGCGATGAAAGATGGAGGCAGCGCACAGAACGTGAAAGAAAAACGTGACCCCACATGCCCTACATCTGCGGGACTTTGCCTAACGGAGCGGCACTATCTTCTGGCGGCTCGAGGATCCAACGGCCTGCACAGCAGGGGAAAAAAAAGGGAAGAAAAAAACAAGGGCTCCTTCTTTCACGGTGCAGGGTACGGGGTATGCCTCTTTCGAAAATCCGTAGAACTACCGCCCCTGCAATCACGCTCGCGCCTCCACGTACGAGAACGTTTCCACTTCCCCGATGTTCCGGGACGGGATCCGAGTTTCGTGGAAAGAAGTGGGATCCCCAATTTTTTTTTTTTTTTTTTTGGAAGAATGCAACTTTCATTAATACTGATGGAAAATGAGGCCGGGAATCCTCACAAACAACCCGGAAAAGACTGGGGCCATTACCCAGATTAGGCTTTGCTGGAAACCGGGTCCAGTGTCCCTCAACTCCCATCTCCTAATCCTTCCAAAAAGTAAAAAACTTTGAAGCTCAGAAAAAAAGGTCCCTGATACTAGAAAAAGCCTAGAATCAGATGTCTCCTTCTAGAGATTTCCACAAAAAAAAGTACTACTATTGCATAGAACCAGGTCTCTTGAAGGAGTGTTCCATTAGGTCGTTGTCTGATCCCGGGCGGACATCTTCGTTCAAGGGGGTTTCAGCCACTTGGCAATCCTCATCTTACCTTCTGAGGAATCCAATGCCAACTGGTTGTCATGAGCCCATGTCTTCAGGAACCAATGGCGTCCTCTGCCCTGTCGACTGGAGCTAATTTCCAGTCTGCCAATATCATCAGTCGACGTATGTTGTTGCAGATTTGGTTTCTTGATAATTGTGGATTCGGCCTTTCTCCTTTGAATATCAGGGCGTTTCTGACCCTCCATATTTCCTGCATCACTACTCCTCTGCAGACCAGGGCTACGTAGCCCCAACCCTCAGAGTACGTAAGGTTCTGACTAGGGAGAAGCCCAAACAACACCCAATCGTCATTCCAATCAAAGCAATTCTTTGTAATTATCATCCAATGCTTGCACCACCACCCCCACAGCTCGTCAGACAGAGGACACTGAGTCCAAAGGTGAGCATTTGATTCCCATCCCCAATTGCAGCGTGCACATGTCGTCGAAATTTCCATTCCTCTGTTGGCCAGCCAGTGCGAGGGATCCCAAATTTTGCCTACAAGTGCCCTGCTTATAAGAAGTGGGATCTGCCCCCTAGACTATTTCCACTTCTTCGAAAAAACAGGGCCACCTCCGTCTCTCGCGGAAAGAGGTGGGATCCCAAAGTTCACCGAAAAGTGCCTCGTAGAATCAGCCACCCTTTTACCGAGCTTTAAGGTGATTTTGAGGAGCTTTTTTAGAGAGATGAGTTGGTTGTGGGACGCTGGACCCGGTTTCCAGCAAATTTCTGGTTCCACTTCCGGGTTGAATTGTGAGGTCCCCGGCCCCGACCATTTTCGCTTGCAACAAGAATTGTCAGCTTCTCAAAAAGAAAAAAAAGAAAAAAAAGTGCCTCGCCAATAAGAAGTGGGTCAGTGGGCGGCCTTTGTTGGGGTAAAATCGTTGGGTGTTTGTGTTTGAATCTCTGCCGCTGACAAGAGAGGTCATCCAAAGGTGTTGATTGGTTAAAATCCTTAGAGCCCTAGGGAGGAATCATTGTAGGTGGTCCCCACCCTTCTGTGCTCTACTAGGCAGAGAGATAGGCAGATGGATCTGAAGTCGTTGCTAGAGGAGAGCAGGAGGGAGAAGGGAGTTGGCGGGAGGAGGATTGATGACGTGGACAGAGTTGAATATGCTCTGTTCTGGGACTGCCACCTTGGCCTCGCCAGGGGCATTCGCCGGGATCCGGATGGTGGATCAGTCCCGGCTGGCGATTCGCCGTCGTCGCCCCAGGCTGTGGCCGATGAGCTTGAGGCTCGGCGCGCTTCTTGCCTCGGTGTGACGTGTCGATACGTGGAAGGTTACATCTGGCAACGAGATCCGTTCGATCTCCGACCCATCACATCCACCGACGTCCTTGCCGGCCATGGCTGGAAGCCCGAAGACGACTCTTCTCCCTCTTCTCCCTCCTCTCTCTCGCCATCGCCATCGCCATCGCCATCGCTGCTTGAATCGCCTGGCGTTCTCGACGACGCCGTCGATGTTGACGTCAACGGCTATGGCGGCCATTCTCCTCGATCAGCACAAGCAGCTACTGATCCTCCTACAGCCATCTCCCCCCATTTGCTCCCCCCACGCGCCTGCCATTTACCCCTCCCCCGCACCCATTTTATCCCCCCCCATTTGTATGGTTCCACGCGATTCGGCGACAATGTCGAGGACGAGTGGTTCATTGTGTTTCTTCTTGTGGAAATTTCGAAGAGATTTCCCGACGTGACGATCAGCGTCAGAGACAGCGATGGCGAGTTTCTCCTGATCGAGGCTGCCTACAGCATTCCTAAATGGTTGAAGCCCGAGAACAGCGCGAATCGGGTGTTCATAAGGGCGGGAAAGCTGCAGATCATGCCACGTGGATCGCGCTTATCCATTTCATCTTCGTCGTTATCTTTACCGGTGTCGTCAACGAAAAAGACGAACCCGAAACTCGTGGATTCCCTTCGGTTGATTGCCTCGTCTCGGAGCGGAGAGACGGTGGCCTCGCAAGCTGTGCAGGACGCCATCGCTCGAAAGATCAGGGGTTATCCAGAGCGTGCCACGTGTAATATGCACACAGCACGTGGCAGGGTGCCCATAGCCGTTGCCGAGGTGCTGAGGAAGGAGCCGCAATTGGTAGCAGCAGCGGTGGAGGCGTTCTACGACCGAGATGTGGACTCGATGAAGGCGGCCGCTAAGATGACCAGATTCCTGTCGGCTTCGAAAACGACAAAGCCACGTCATCAGCAGCAAGAGGAGGGCAACAAGCCTCGCGAGCATCGACGAAGAGTCTCCGCCGTCGCAGCCGATGGTCGAGCGGACATAGAATTCGTTGACGTCATGGTTAAGTTCTCCAGGGCGATGTACGCTCAACTCGTTCATCAAGTGTTTCAAGCCCCTCGATCTTATCCCATGCCGTATCCCCAACGATCCAGTCCGACGGCGGTGAAGGCGGCAGAGCTAGGAATGAAGTTGACGGTTGGATTCGAGATGCTGTACCACGCCAGCAAACGATTTGGTGGTGACTCCTCCTCCTCCTCCTCCTCCTCCTGCTGCTGCTGCGGCGATGGCGGAGGTGCAAGACAACAACAAGGAGGAGTTGAGATGCAGCAGGAAGAGGGGAAGAAGAAGGCCAGCGTTCCGTCGCCTTCTTCTTCTTCGTCGTGCACATCTCCTTCTTCGTCGAAGGAACGAGGAGGAGGAGGAGGAGGAGGAGGAGGGGGAGAAGTCCAGGATGGTCCGATTTTGGCGGGGGGACAACCTTCTCGTCTGGTAATGCCGGCCAAAGGGGATTTTGCTTGGGAGGCCTTTCTGACGAGTTTAAAAGGGAGTGGGTATTTTAAGGGGCTATTGGAGGGGTCGAAAGAGTACAACCAGCTGATGGAGAGAGCTGTGGAGAGTTATAGGCAGACAAGTCTGTTCGGCAGAGTAAGCGCGGTCATGAATGAGCCAGCTTCTCGAATCGACGAGATTCTGTCGGCTTCATCAACGCTCACGATCGACGATTTCCCACCGTCAGATCTTCGGGAAGATGATGATGACACGTGGATGTACACCGGAGCAGATGAGCTGGAGGATGAGATGCTGAGGAGGCAGAAGGAGATGGACGATTTCGAGCGGGAAAGAGCGGCAGCGAAGGCCAAAAAGTCGTCATCGAGAGGGAAGGAGGAGGAGGAGGAGGAGAAGGAGAAGAAGGAGAAGAAGGAGAAGAAGAAGAGATCAGGAAACGCTTGTCCGGTCGGGAGAAGTGAGGGGCTCGAATCCGATGGCGGCGGCGGCGTTGATCACGTGCCTGAATCCCGACCTGGATACGTACCAGGACGTGAATCGGGATCGGCATCTGGCTTTGATGTTGTGCCTGAATCTGGACTTGGATTGGTTTCCGAACCTGGATTCGGATCGACGTCTGGATCTAGACCTGGATCGGGATCTCTTCTTAGACCGGGATCTGGGTCTGGATCTGAGCAGCAGCAGCAGCAGCAGCAGCAGAGGAGAAAGCCGGCGGTGGAGGTAGTGATGACCGACAGGGCTTCTGGTGCTAAGCACCACCAGCGACATCTCAAGGAACGACAAGAGGGTAGGGAAGAGGACGAAGAGGAGGGAGAGGAGGAGGAGGAGGAAGAGGAGGAAGAGGATGAAGAAGACGATGATGGATATGGCGGACTCGATGTTGAAGAGGTGGTTGCCAGAATGAAGGGCTTTGTGCAGACGGTGTCCAGTTTTGAGGGCGCGGAGATTCCGCCGGCCCTCGAGGTTCGTCACGGAATACCTGTACGAGATGTAGACGAAGACGAGCTGGAGGATATGGCGGACGGAGTGACTCTGAACATGGAGAGCTTCATGAGAGAGCTGAAATCTGTATTGAAATCAGGTGTGCGCGGGGAAATTGACCATGAAGGTGTTGGTGTTGGTGGCGATGGCGATCAGCATGAGAGGGGTTCATCGTACCCTTCATCTTCGAGGAAGCAGAACCCTAACCCTAAATATACCAAGAAGGAAGCTCTGGCTATGGATATAAATTCCGGGACGGATAGCAGCGATGAAGAAGATGTGCAAGAAGAAGAAGAAGAAGAAGAAGAAGAAGAAGAAGAAGAAGGGAAGCGATCTGCGAGCCGTGCATACGTGGAAGAGAAGAAGGACGATGCTTCGTCTTCAGCAATCGATGTGGAGATGGAAGAAGATAGAGGCAAGGCTGAGGTGGATGGCGGCGGTGGGAATGGTTCTTCTGCTGCCACGTGGACGATGAAGAAGACGATGACGGGGAAGAAGACGAAGAAGGATGGGGGCAAATCTGGTTCACGTTTTGTTGAAGAATACACGGAGGCGATGGAGCGCGAGCTGCAGTCAACGTCGATGGCGAGAAGCTTTCAAGGCGGGAAAGCGATGGCCATGGAGATGGAAGGGGAAAGGAGGCGAAACGAGGAGGAGGAGGAGGAGGAAGAAGAAGAAGAAGAGGGTCTTGATACCTGCCAGCCACTGAATCTCGATCTCAATTTGTTAAGTAGCTTATTGGACTCCTATGCCGCTCAGGAAGGGTTGCCGGGACCGACATCGAATCTTCTGGGTTTGATGGGATTGAGTCTGCCGCCACCAGAGAAAGACACGCGGAAGAAGTCGGCGGTCGTCAGAGAATGACACGTGGCAACACTTCGTTCGCCAGAGAACGACACGTGTCAGACCCTTCGTCGCCAGAGAATGACACGTGGCAGACCTTCGTTGACAGCACAAACGTCCGTCGTGGCAGACCTTCGATGCCAGAGAATGACACGTGGCAGACCTTCGATGCCAGAGAATGACACATGGCAGGCCTTCGATGCCAGAGAATGACACGTG
>BFEA01000082.1:3306976-3320643 GCA_003427395.1 Chara braunii
CTCTCTCTCTCTCTCTCTCTCTCTCTCTCTCTCTCTCTCTCTCTCTCTCTCTCTCTCTCTCTCTCTCTCTCTCGCCCCCCCCCCCGAGGAAGTAGTACCCTCTCTTTGGCGATGCATTTCTTTTTTTCCTTTTCTTATTTCTTTTTTCATTTTGTCGTTTTGTTTTCCAGGTTTTTTTTCTGTACTTCAGACATAGGTTCGGGATGCATGCGCTCGGTAGTCTGAGCCTCGACCCGGTTCGGCGTACCGGTCGGTCGAGGCTCGGACTCGATAGCTGAGCCAAGTACTGGTGGTTTAATACTCCCAGTCCGTACCCTGAGGTCTCAGACGATGCAGAGGTTAACTCAGTGCGAGACACAACAAAGGAGCTGAGAGACAACATAGAGACCAGAGGCAGGCACAGACAATGATGGCCATCATTCAGACCAATCCCTAGATACCAGGGAGGGGTGTCAATGGCGTGTGTCCCAGCAGTTAGGGCGCCGGTTGGAAATGTGCATTGCGGTTGTTTGAGGTTGTGGGGTTCAAAACTCAATCGCTGCCTTGCGCATGGACACCGGCGGATGTTTTTTACATAACGTATAGTACCCATCTGCCAACCCCCCTGGGCTGACACAGGTAAGCTGTTACAGACACTGCTTGCGCACCAGCCAGGGGTCCTAGTCCATGGATGATGTATGTTGGGTCTGGGCTATGAGATGTTTGTCTGGTGCTCTTGGTTCCTGGGGTTGTTTGAGTGCTTGTACACTTAGGGATGATTTGCTCAATTGCCTTCCGGTCTTGCATTGCGCACAAATTGGTTATAGAATCAGGGACAGCCGATGAGAGACTTGGGGATGTTTTGCTCATATGTCTTTCACAGAAGCTCATTAGGTTCTATGGTAGATTTGCATGGTTGAGGTTGTGTGTTCAAATCTACTCACGTAGTGGGATGCAGGCTGATGAGAGACTTACATCCCGCCTATAGAATCAGGAACAATCAATGAGAGGAGACTTAGTACAGTCTGTGGTCGGGGTTGGTTAAACCACTACGGGTAATACCTCCGAGCCTGTTTTTGCCGACCCTGGATTTCACTGCACTCCGAGTTTGTCGAGCCTGGGTCCCACTCCATTTCTTTATGGTACTCTCACGGGAAGCAAAAAAAAAAAAAAAAAAAAGTTGTGGCCATAAAACTCACAAAAAAACAAAAGAAAACAATGCTCTGGCCGTGATTGCAGTTGTATACATTCTTGGAAGTGGTAGTGTGAGTGTGCCCTCAGTGAGGGCATCTCAGCCCCCTGACCAGATTGTCAGATTCCAAAAATGCAAAAAAAAAAAAAAAAAAAAAAAAAAACAGAAACACAGATTTGGCCATGAAAATGGATGGATAAGTGTCAGTGTGACGAGGGCTACAATCCTCTGAGCTAACACAGCTTGAGCAGATCATGGATTCAGATTGTCAGATTCCAGAAACAGAAAAAAAAAAGAAAAAAGACGGAAACACGGATTCGGTCGTGAAAATGACTAGATACATCAGAGTTACAATCCTGTAAGGAAACACAGTCAGCGCAGATAAGGGATTCCGCCCTGCCTCATTGGCAGGGGACTCATAACAAACAGATGAGAAATAAAAAAAGGAAAACCGGACTGGTGGCCCCCAGAACAGATGCCTGATGGAGCCGAAATTGGGGACGCAGCGCGACCGGGAGTGTTGCGCCCCGCCCATCTTGCCGACGGGCTATGGAGATGTGGGAAGGCGCGGACAGCACATGGCGACGAGAGGCGATAGGGTGCAACAACGAAAGTGGACGCGGCGCATAGCGACAAAGGACAACGGGGGTGAAAGTGGACGCGGCGCATAGCGACGACGGACGACGGGGAGCTATGGTGGACGAAGTGGCGCGAAGGCATGTGGGGCATGGGGATGAAGGGCGGTGGGGAACAGAGGTGGGCGAAGAGGTGCGAAAGAAGAAGGGTGTGGACAGGGTGTGTGATGAGTGGCGGCGGGTGAAAGGAAGAGGGTGTAGGGCGGGGGGTTGGGGGGGGTGCTCCATCGCTTGCTACTTTGTCGCTCCGCTTTGAGCCGTCATCAGTTATGGGGCACTCGTGAAGGTTTTCCTCTTGAAGGCATGCGTATAGGGCGATTTTGTTGAAAGGGACAACGGATTGGGTTGGTGATGAGGTCTCCCCTCCTCTTTTTCTTCAACAGGTAGGTAAGTGGATATAGACGGATGCTTGAACCCCTTGTGGCGCCTTGTTAACAGGTTTGGCAAGGTGGAGCCGCACTGTTTTTTTGTTTCCTTTTGGAAAACGGAAGACGGTCGTTAAAGTTTTCGGTGCTAGCGTTGCTCATAGCCTAGGAGCTGGCAATGGGAGGTGGTTCTCCTCCCACGAAGATGTTGGGGTAGGGTTTGAGGGGGTTGTGGTAAGGTGGGGGTTGTTGATGGAAAAGGGAGAGGGAGTATTTTCTGGATTGTTGCTCTTATCGTGCGTCCTAGATTAGTCCGGAGGTCATGCTCAGGGTTGTTAGGGTGTTGGTCTATCTTGATGTTAATACTGATTACGTTCTCATGATTAGTCAGATAGGTTTTCTTGTTCACTTTTTGAAAAGTTCGAATACAAACCTGAAAATACAAGAGTCGTAATTTGAAACTCGTAAGTTAGAATTCTCTCAACAAGGATTTGAAATTCTCAGTTCTTAACTTACAAAATCGTTTTTGTCTAGTGTCATTCTCAAAATTTTCCGAATATTTTTTATCTATCTTTGATTTTTTTCTTAGATTTTCCCATGGTTGAGGTTCGAAATCTAATTTGAACATCGTTTTTTTAATACCTAATTTTAAATTCGTATTATCTTGTATTTCTTTTCTTAAATAGTATATCCTCTGTATGCAATTGACTTCTTACGTTTTTTTAGTCGATATGTTGTTTTTCTTAATTTGACCTAATTCTACTCGTTTGATTCTGAACAGGGGCCTCATGAGATGGTCAAATGGAATATCTCGTAGGGTCTGGGGTTTTCTTGTTTTAAAGTAGGGGGTGCAAGGCATCAAAGGATTCTTTGCAAGGATAGAGAGGGGGTAAAATAGGGCTGTTCAACGGGTACCGGCTAGGGGGAGCCCTTAACAGGTGTGATTGGCGTTGGGTAGTTAGGCTGTCCAATGGGTATCGGCTGTTGACGCCAACCTTTAGCGTGATTGGCATTGGGCAGTGTTATTCACTTCCTTGATGACGGAGACTGAAATTCTTGTGGGGGCAAGGAATTTCAGGGTGATGATGGTGCCTGCCCCCTGCTGAGATAAGTTATTCTCTGGGCTCCTTACGAGGACGGAGTCGGGAAGGTGAATAAGGTCCTTCCCTTCGATGATGGCGGCGGGATTTTTCAGGTCGTCTGTTTCAGGGCTTGCTGGTTTCCTATTTTTGTTCTATATTTCGTCAGAGGTTTGTCAGTGGTTTGTCAAGTCGTCAGAAGTCGTCAGAAGTTGTTTTGTAGCCAAGGCCGAGTAATAGCTCCGGCATCTTAATTTTTTCCCATTAAAAAACCTGGCGGGGCATCTTGTGGAGCTTTTGGGGACCTGCTTTGAAGTAAGGGACCAGGGCCATCAAATGATTTTTTACAAGGACGGAGAGGGGGAGGAAATAGGGCTGCTCGATGGGTACCGGCTAGAGGGGCCTCTTATCAGATGCTATTGGCGTCAGGTAGTTTAAGCTGGCTGATGGGTACTGGCTGATGAGAGTGAACTCTGGCGCGATTGGCGTTGGGTAGTGCTAGTCCACCACCTTGACGACGGAGACTGGGATTCTTGTGGTGGCAAAGAATGTCAGGGTGATGATGGTCCTCAGCCCCTGCGGAAAAAAAGTTCTTTGAAGCTCTTTACGATGACGGAGTTGGGAAGGACGGAGGTGATTGGGAAGGAGGAAGTTGGTAGTGGATGCGATTGGCGCTGAAATTTCGGCGGGTACAGGCCACTGGCCGCTAACTTCACCCGGATCAGTCTTTGTTTCTTCCCTTCGATGATGGAGGCAGGATTGTTCTGTGGGGCTATTTTTCCAAAAAAAAATTGAGTGGGAGGAATAGATGGTATGATATCAAGCGTCCTACTAGTGAGGGAGCTAGCTTGTAGGATGGAAATAGGGTACAACAGCAGTGGAGATGGTGGCTCTGCTGCAGTAAGTCTTACCGGAGTAAGGTAAAGAGGATATGATGGGGGGATCTTGAGTTGTTTTATGAAATTTGCCGATTTTAAAGCTTCAGTAGTGATTTTCTCAGTACATCAATTTTTTCTTTAAAAAAAATCTAAGTAGCTCAATTTTTTCTTAGCCAAAGCCGGGTAATGACCCCGGTATCTCAAACTTTCAAACGTCTATGTAAATTTTTATATGGGACGTTGGGCCCGGTTCCCAGCACGTGCTGCTCCCCACGAATAGATTGGAGCTTTGTTCCCATTAAAAAAAAAAAAAAAAAAGTTTCAGAATGTGACCGTCTTTGCTGTAGGATGCATTTTGTGGAGGAAGATTGAGCACGGCCTCCTAGACTACCTCGCCCGATATCATTGCAGTACAGAAGCTTTTTTTTTTTTCCCTCTTCCTTTCACACGTGGGCAAAAGAAAACTAAGATTTATGGGACTCGCCGACCCTGGGTCCCACCACTGATTTCTTCGGGGACATACCATTACATTGTAATTTCCCAACACTGGCAAAAAAAAAAGAAAAAAAGAAAAAAAGGGGTTGGTTGGGCTCTTGGGGTTGAGAGTAGAGATTAGGTGGGCCCGTTGGGCCCGTTGCTTGTTGGAGATCTGGCGTTGGAGATCTGGCGGGGTCGGCCACTACTGCCCGGTCATTATAGCTGCATTTGGCCCAACTTTCAGTCCAGATGCAGTGATAATGACCGGCCATTCCATTCGGGTGAAGACGGTAGGCACGGGAGGGGTTAGATGAGGGTTCCTCCTTAAGACAGCTCGCCCATGGAATGGAACCGTTGATGTGTACTCAGGGCAGCTGAAGGCGGACGGCGCTACCACGGTATCAGCACTGTGACGGGCTTGCAGCGCAAAGGAAGTACCGGTCAACCGCCATAGCCAACATATGACGACGACCATGTTCGTATCAGGTGAGGAAAGAGATAGCACGGCTATGGCGGAGGGTAGCCGATATGTGACGACAACCACGTTCGTATCGGGTGAGGAAAGAGGTAGCACGGCTATGGCGGAGGGTGCCGAACGCGGCGTAGGGACGACCAAGTTGGGTCGCACACGCTTTTTGGACAATGGGGTTCCCACCGAGGCCTGACAGGTGTGATTGCCACCATGTAGGAAACACCCGAAGTGTTCGACCGGGATGCGCTCATCGGATGAACAGCGAGCATAGGAACGAGGGAGATACATCGAATTGACGAGATCACACCAGGAGGCGTTCTTCGGATGGACAGTAAACAAAGGAACGAGAGAGACACATCGAAGTGATGAGATCACGATCGGTTCGAATCAGGAGAAGAAAGGGAGAGAGCGGCTACGGCGGGGGGAGCCGAATAAGGCGTGGGGATTATCAGGTTGAATCGCATATGTTGTTTTGACTATTCGGCCGGGAGGCGCTCTTGGGAAGGACAACAAATACAGGAGCGAGAGAGATACGTCGAATTCACGAAAGTTGGAAGAGCCGACGGTTGGAATCAAAAGGAGACGAAAAAGGAAGTGAAAACCTAGAGCAAGGCAAAGGAAGATATAGCGGCCATCTCTCTCAGGGGTCTTCGGAAAAGCAGTAAGCTCCTCCTGAAGGACGGAAAAAGCCGAGACAACAAGGAGATCACGGGGGGTAACTCTTTTTCATCCCCTTGTACTTGCATACTCCAAATTGCCTACATTTTTTTGATGTTTCATGCCTGCCTACAGATCCCAACTGCCTTCTTGGTCTTGTGTTTCTTTCGCTGTGTTTTTATTTCTCATTTCTCTCCCTTTTATTTAGTCTGAAGCTTTTGTTCCCTCTTCGTTCCCGTTACTTAATTTTTTTTTTTTTTGGTAGCCTTTTGAGTGTTTTCAGTTGAAGTGTCGCGACTCCTCCCCATCCACTCCTTTGACGGTAAACGTAAAGAGGAGAAAAAGAGACGACATTGCCCAGAAGGGCGTAAGACATTTCAAAATAAGAAGGGCGTAAGACATTTCAAAATAAGTGACACGATACTAACATGGCACTACTAAAAGAAGAATCGAGAAAGAAAAAGATGCCCAGAAGACCCCTACTCAAATACCATGGGGCAGTAAGACAACACTTGGGGCGGGGACGTCGCCCCAGTCCAACGACCACAAAAGAAGGTGGAGAATTCCCTCAACCTTCTCCCCCAGGATCATCCCGAATTGGAAGTGGCCAGGAGGCAAACAAGGATGGGAGAGACACGTCTGAAGTCTCACAAGGAATATCTCGGCAACAACAACGAATGAAAGAAACAAAGGAGAGGGTGGAGACGCAAACAACACAGGCCTCCTCCTCTAAGTCCTCAAACCCCCCACCGAATTCATGGGCTGGTAAGCTGAAAAGACCCTACAATGGAGAAAAACTAATGGTGAGGAGGGAATCCTCGGACAGAGGAGAGAGCGACCAAAAGCTGGACATCCCACTAGATAACCTCACAACAGCCAGCGCATATTTCCTTTCAAAATTCCTGACCAAGGCGGAGGACCGAATTGTCGACCAATGAGGGAAACAACACAGGGTCAAAGTACTTGCTTCAGACAAGATGCGAGAGAGGGACGAAGTGTTTACCCGCCATGCAAGTAACTGGGTATTTTATGACGACGCGGCATACAAAACGACTAACGATAAGACAGGCTGTATCAGAAAGCGATTGGCGACCATGAAAGGATCGGAGGAGAGAGCCACGGACTTCTTCTTGATCCAACCAATCTCCACGTCAATCTTCGCGGTGATTTGCATGTTTGATGCAGACAAACGGATGATGGACACATGGCGGAGCATCCGCTGCGGTAGGTCAGAAGTGAGCATTTATCCTTGATCCCTCCCACGTCAACAACGACCAGAGGATAAGAGAGAACAATTGATGGCAGATCACTAATGGATAGAATTCAGACACGTGCCAATCGAGATTCAGGCAACCTTCGTGCAGGAACTCGCCCAGCGCTATGACATAGTTGACTTTATCGACCCGCTACTAGCCTAAGTGGCCCGTCGGGACGACTATCTTATGGTGGCATTGGACTTGCGCAAGGATCACGTCTTCCAAATTGACGATATGATTTTGTTTCGTATTGGGGGACGCGAATATAAAATTCATACGGCACACAAAACCCGCCCGTGGTGTTTTAAATGCCAAGCCTATAATCACATTGCGACAGAGATAGGCTGCCCGCACCACCCAGCGAAGAAGATTAAAATCACAGGCCGCCATCTCCACGATCCTTTCAAGGCCTCTCACTAGAAAACAATAAACCCAGGCCATGAAGGTTGGGTCTACATTGACGAAACAAAACAAGGAGGGGGGAAAAGAGGGTGCCAGTGGGAATGGGAAGGGAAAGAGGGGGTGGTGAACTAGGAGACGAAACCCCCGGATAACTGGGTCCCCCCCCAATCGGTGGAAAAACACCTGGATAAGCCCCAACAGATAATTTTCTCCCCCCCCCTTAAAACAATCGGAACTGCAGCAAAAATTGACAGAGAGACAGACTCTCGAACCACGACCGCAAGACTTCTTAAAAAAAACGGATGCGGCAGCCTGAGAACTGTGGCAACAAGTCCCACAGAAGAAGAAAAAACAGTCTCCTTAAAAAAAAAACGACCCAGTTAAGGACAACAACGTGAAACCCAGTTAGCAAAAATAAAACACAGTAAGAAATCATTCGGGCAGCCGCTTTGAGGTACTGAGGGATCTACGGACGGAGGCAGATCAGAAGTCACCGAAAGTTGGGGGGGGGGTCGGGAGCCCATGACGGGGTGACAGAAGAGGAAGGGGACCAACAAGCAGCTGTGCAGGAAGGGGACACGGGAGGGGGGGACCAAGTAGAACTTCACAGAGTCCGGAACGTCAAGGGGATAGAAGGAGAAAAGGGGTCACACAGCAGGACGACCATTTCGAACCAGGAAACAGGAAGTGAAACACAGAGAACAAAAAAGGGTCCGTTCCCAGTTCTCGCCGACCCTGGTTTGCAGCCAAGACACAGACCCGCTCGGCCCCACCTTCGGGACACAACCAATGTATGTGGACGAGCATCCCCCCATCCCTGAAGTAGAAATGGTTGAGGTCGGAATGGAAACACAAGATTTCCCCTTGGCACAGGGAGACATTGAGATGAAACTAAGGGGCTTGGCAGAGTGGCTCCTAAAGCATCTCAGAGCGTTGCACCCGCACCAAGCTGCCCCCTTCTGGGATGACGCTTACGTACATCTCTTCCCCCTAATGGATAGCAGCAACACCCTGAAGCAAGCCCGGGAGCACGGTCTTCCATGAAATGTGAATTGGCAAACGATGCTACACCAGGTATGGCACGTCATTAGGGGCCAGTTCCAACACCCCCCTCAACAAGAGGAGCAAGAGAGAGAGGAGGGGAACAAAAGACCACAAACTCACCACGCACAGACGTGAAACCACCAGACCAGCGGGAACAGATAAATGAAGAGCTAGAATCTTTTCGTAGGACCAAACTTCGTCATCTGGTGGAAAAAGGACGACAGGAATCCCCTTTGTCTACCGGGGGAAAGGTGCTGGTGGTTCTGGTGCGCAAGAAAGGGGAACAATGGGAAGTTGGGCTCTCGCCAGCAGATTATAACGACTACACCCCCAACTTCGTGGGGGTAGCGCTTGACGGGTGGAGGCAAGAGGATCCAGGAGGTTTTCACCTCAAGGTCGTTCAGGACTATATCGCAGGACATTACAAACCCGGGGCTACGTCCTCCTTGGTAGTGTCAGGGGGACCCAACAAAGCGGCAAATTGGAATGTGTATGTCCGCTTTGAGAAACACAAGGAATCGGGAGAGCGATGGTCCAAACTGCGGAGATGTGAGGACCTGGACAAGTCCTGCCCACTACCCCTGCTTGTTAGACTGAGAGTGGTGGATGATCCGAAGGATGGCCTTTTCTTATATGAACCATCCACCCCTCTTCTCCTATTGCCCTCTGACCCAGCAGAATGGGAATGGAGAGAGCGGGTCTCACACCCCATGCCCTTTTGGCAGTACACCGTCAAAAAGGGATATAGGATGGCCGCAAGCACGTCTTGGTTATGGACAACATTTTAAGGAGATGGGAGATAGACTCCCCTCTTACAAGACATGACCTTCAAGACCTTAAATGGTCCTCCTATGCAAACATCAAACCGACAAACCATAGAGCTTTACAGTGGCAGATCATTCACCGATGCTTGCCGACGCCGGATTGGTTAACTGCTAGGACTAACCTTGAGGAGAAGGGGACGCTCTCCCTTATATGCTCATACTGTACCCGCTCCTACCCCAGGAAGAGGGCTACCCTCGAGCACTGTTTGCTCGAATGCCCGATGGTCTCCCAGCTGTGGAGTTGGTGGGATGCTGCTTGGCACTACCTCACGGATGAGCATCTGCCTTGGGACACCTGCTCCCTACTATTAGGGGACCTTTCCCAGGCCGGAAACGCATGGACACCTTTCATGTCYAATCTTTTCTCCTACRCYAGGCTGWCAGTCCTTATGYAGGCYTGGAGGATGCGATGCTCGTTCCAAAGGGACCAACACACGTTCGGACTTATGCAGGCACGAATGGCAATAATAGATACCWTYACARCCAAGACTYAGCAAGCCCACAAAGAACTGCRGGAAATGCTAAAGTCAGAACTTGAGGCAACCAAAAGAAAGGAACTGACGGATAACTTCATCCTAACATGGATCGACAAACGAAACAGGCTTTGTAGCCTGGACCACAATGCCTCCCTGCAGTGGCAACCTTGGCCAACAAATGAGTGTCAGTGGGAACGCCTACCGCAATCTCACTTTCGAGTGGACTATCAACCGACGAACTTCGTCCTCATACCCAATTGAAGTCTAGATGATCAACCCGCCTCCCTCTCCTATCCTCCCTTGAGCCCCTCACCCGCCCTAGTTCCCTCTGCGACACCCCGACCACGCTGCTTCACCCACCACCACGCCCATCACTCCCGCCTTACACTACCCCTTCCCACCCCTCCCTTTGCCGGTCAAGGACAACTGATACACCAAGAGGATTGGCAGGGTTCAATTGAAAGGGAATCCATCAGCAAGAGAGTGGGAGTTGGGCTACTTGGGAGACAGAGTGGTGTTCGTCAAAGGAGAAGCTAACGGAGCGGGGAGAGCCCTTGTCACAAGAGTGGTCTCCTGGTCAGGATCAACAAAGATTGCACACAGCTTCTGCTCATCTGGTGCATCATCCACTAAACGAAGGGTGGGGGTGGTGCATCTGGTTGGCTTGCCCGGTCACAGGGTGTCCATGGGGTCGGGATCGACAAGGACTGTACACAGCCTCAGCCCATCTGGGGCATCATCCAGTAAACGAAGGGAGGGGGTGGGGGAATGGGTGGTTGCCTTACCTGCTGGTCTTTTATAGGCTCCAGTGGGTAAGCAGGTCGGCTACAGGAAAACACAATAAGTGTAACTCCTAACATGTACACGGTCCTGTGGCGCACTGCTATTTACAAATACAGTTATTTCTATTCATGCACAATTGCAACAACAGCAACAGCAAGGTGGGCCTGTAGCCTGCAGTCCAATGTCTAGGGACACAAGTAACCACATTGTCACCCTGTATACAATCACAGCTACATCCAATATTTCCTTTTATATAAGCACTGCTACATCTAATCTCACACCTGAAACAACAACAACCACAACCACCTTCTATCATTAGACTGTCATTTGCACGGGCACTTCGAACAGTTGCACAGTCACCCACAATGTTTAGATCTGTATTAGACTGTCAACAACATTGGCAACTCGTACAACACTACTAGATGAAATCTCTAGGTGTGCACTACATAGATACAGCAGCATATGGCAACGACAAGAATGGTAGATAGATGGTACATAAACAACTAAAAGAGTTGATTAAAAAAAATAAAAAAAATTGGGACTCACTTGGCTTAACCATAACACCCTACTGGAGATGTTGAGCCTCAAAGTAAAACCCAGCCATACCTGGACCGGGGATGATCTGCTCACCTGCTTATGTAAAATACTACGGAAAAACATCCTCAATGGCGGGGTGATTTGGGACCAGCAACCATGGCAGAGACTTAAAAAAACTAAATAATAATAATAATAATAATTAATAAATAACAAATACACAAAGTTGCTCTCACATGGATTGGGTTGAGGTGGTATATGGCAGAAATAGAGCCTGGAAGCAGGCGCTGCAGATGGTGGATCAGGATCTCAGATCACTTAACGTAAATGGACTAGCGACCAAATGCTAGGACAAAACACAGGCATTGTGGGACTTGTTGAGGGGAATGGGGGGGGGGATACCAGGCCTATTCACTGGGACAAGGACGAGCAGGAGTGGCGATATGGATCCCACCCGAGTCGCGACTTGAAGTGGTGCACTGTGAGAAGGACGAGGAGGAGGGGACGCGGATCTCAGTACTGGGAATGCTGGAATTATAAATAGTAAACATCATTTGTGTATATATCGCTAACACAGTGCACGAGAGGCGAACCTTTTTAGAAAAGATAGCAACCAAGGTGCAACCTGGTATCCCAGTGATTTTGGCAGGAGACTTCAACGCCGCACCAGACCGATGGTTAGATCGCTCGAGAATCCCCCCCTCCACCATAAGAAACGTTGAAGAGGATGAAAAAATACTGCAGAACTTGTGTAATGACCTCTCCCTTTTTTATTCCTTTCGACGTTTAGATCCCACGGACCGCACATTCTCATACATAAGAAATAATGAACAATCCAGACTGTCTAAATCTCGGATTGATCTAATATTATTATCTGACTCATTGGAAGGGTGTCTAACACAAGCAACGATCCTCCCACTCAGTCTCTTCTTGGGCCTTGATCATAAAATGTGCACGACCGCCTTGACCTTCCGTAAGAAACCGGACCGAGGGTCGGGTTTCTACAAACTTAACACATCCTTGCTGCAGACTGATTCTTTCTTACAGTATCTGCGTCAGGCATGGTCCTTCTAGCAGGAGCGTCGTCCGGAACTCAACTCACATGTCACATGGTTCAATAACGGTCTCCTCTTCCTTGCTAAAAAAAGTAATAAATATGCCAAACACGCAGCAGCCCAAAGACACCAACAGGAAATCGAAACCATGCACCAACTCATGGAACTTGAACAAGAGGAAGGGTCCTATGGACAGGATTCCCCAGAGTCACAAGAGGGGCGAAATCGTATGCAAACATTAAAAGACAGTTTTTTTAAACAAGCTCGTTACCGTAGGCAAGGGGCACGGATACGGGCAAAATTATCCAAGTATACATCCGAAGGCATGATGGACGCCGAATTTTTTGGCATCACACAGACCAAAACAAAACGCTCCACTATTGAAGCCCTATATGACCCGGAAGGGAATGGGGAAGTCATAACCCTTACAACAACCAGATGTGTCAAGATAGCAAGAGATTTCAACATGGACCTGTTTTCCTCACACATCCCACCAAACACAGAAAAAACACACTGAGAAATGATTGAAGATTATCTTAACCCATTAAATAAATCCCTTACAGGCACTCAAAGGAGAAGCCTTGAGGGCCCCCTGACCAAACAAGAGATTTGGACGGCCCTCATACAAATGGAAGAACAGAAGACTCCGGGGATTGATGGGTTTCCCAAAGAATTTTGGAAGCAATGTGGGACCCCCTGAGCCATGATTTGATGGATTTTGACAAGGACGTATGGAACACAGGAGGGATAGGCGAGATGGTTGGTAGGGGAATTCTCTCACTACCTTACAAAAAAGGAGACAAATTAAATATCCGCAACTATAAGCCCATCACCCTCCTTACAGTAACATATAAAATGCAAGAGAAGGCATTATTTAACTGGATGATCCCGGTGATAGACAACATCATCCACCCGGCACAGACAGGCTTCATCTAGAACAGGAATATCCAGGAAAATATACTATTGGTCCACGAAGTTCTCCAACTGGCCAGACACTCACGTCAGAATGAGGCGTTAGTATCTATCGATTTTGAAAAGACCTACGGCCATGTAGATTGGGTATTTCTTGACAGATGCCTGCAGAAAATGAACTTTGGGTCTTTCTTTCGACGATGGATTCATATCCTCCATCATAACGCCCAGTGTCATCCCCCGTACGTCGTATGGGGTTTCTCCGTACGGCCCGTGTGTACGAACGGACGGACAGTACTACGGGCGTACGGACGGTCTCCGCCCGAACGTGCCCGGGCCCGGTGTGGGGGGGAGAGGGGGGGGTTGACCCCCAAGGATGGTAGGGGGGGTCTCGAGGGGCACATTTATATTAAAAAAAATAATAATAATAAAAATTGTGGTGGAAAAAGGAGAGAAAAAAAAATAGCAAAATTGAATGAATCTACCGCTAGAACATGGAAATGTACATTGTCACTTTTGTTTTTGTTTGTGTGTGCGTGGGTGTGTGTGTCTGTGTGTGTGTGTGTATGTGTGTGTGTGTGTGTGTGTGTGTGTGTGTGTGTGTGTTCGCGGCGGGGAGGCGACTCCCCCACTAACAATCAATCAAT
>BFEA01000082.1:3347134-3362253 GCA_003427395.1 Chara braunii
GATGAATCCAGCAAGTCGATTGCCTGGGTTGAACGGGCCGGGTAGCCTTCCTAAGGTTCATCGTGTCAGGGATGGATTGTTGTAATTATCGATCTTGAACGAGGTATGCCCAATAAGCGCAAGTCATCGGCTCGCGCTGATTACATCCCTGCCCCTTGTACACACCGACCGTCGCTCCTACCGATTGAATGGTCCGGTGAAGTGTCTGGATTGCGGTGATCTAGGCGGTCTGCCGATGGGGATGCACGTGGCATACTGTGTGTAGGGGAACGAGGTTGTGAAGGAGGTGAGAGACATACCTCGTGCTGGCAGCGTGCGACATTGGTCGCCATATGCTCGTACTTCGGGAATGCTGTTAACATCATCTTTCGACTTTGTAGTATAGGCTAGATAGGATCTGCCACACGTAGTCTGGGCGCCGAGCGCCAAATAGGATATCAACTCTGTTTTTTTGTTGATGGTGATTATAAGAATATTTCAGCATTGTCTATTATGAACTCCTGGTGTGTTCTTGCTTGGTGATTCTCGTGATGCAATTTTGTTGTTGGTTCGAGGTCACAACTATCTGGTCTCATGCATATGATGCTGTTTGATTTCTGAAGATCGTTGTCGCTCATTTTCGTTGCATCTTGTGAGAGTTAATTTTATTATTTCTTTTATTATTTGATTGGTATTATTATTATTATTATTATTATTATTATTATTATTATTATTATTATTATTATTATTATTATTATTATTATTATTAGTAAAAAAAACAATTTTCTTTCGCACTTCTCATGTCTGCAAACGGTAGCGCAGCGAACTGACGACATGGGCCCACTCAAAACTCAGAGATATGGCAACCCGGATACGAGTTCACTTCCAATGGCTATGGCAATATAACACCCAATACAAACTCGCTGTTCGCATACAGTGGACTGCTCTGGGTATCCCATATGTGTCCTTCTGAACACTCATGCAAACACTAAGCTCTAACTACAGATGTGGCAGACATGCCGCTGCTATCCTATCGCTATGGCCGAGCTGCTTCTTCTTGCCCGCTTCGACTTCGAGCTCATCTGCGTACCACCTCGGACAAGTCGCTGTGGCAGCGCTTTGGCATGGCCCACGCAGGAATCAATGAATGGCTGGGCGCTGCCTCTTGGTTTATACTTCTGTAGCTCACTGATCTGCCCCTTTCCATCGGCCCATGGTGCTCGCAGTTCCTTGTGGCACTTGCTGGAATCGACGGGGACTATCTGGACCTTACCGCTGGGCCCACCACTTAACCACTTGTCAACCTCATAGAAAACTACAGCTAAGACTTCTGGAACTTTGCTAAAACTTCTATCCTACAGATCTACAGAACGAACCCCTCTGCTACCTACGGACCTATGACAGTCTATCAACTCTTTGCAAACACACAGGTCACAGGTTCAACTCTCGGGGTCTACACAGATACTGTACACAGGCTGGGCAGGATCGAGGGACTGAACCCTGGGATTTGCGTCCTCTACTACACAAAGGCGAAAACCGTTTCAGATTGGTTAGTATATTATTATAATTATTATCGTTATTATTATTACTATTACTATTACTATTATTATTATTTACTTATAGGCAGATTTGTTTTCTTTTACACTTCGCATACATGCAAACAGATGGGGATTCACACTGGCACATAACGCCCGCTCAAAGCTCAGAGATATGAAAGCCAGAAACACAGTTCGACCGAAAGTTTGCAACAACAGGCCGTGGCGCATCAGCGCCTGTAAGCTCAACTCTCGTCACTGTGTCTAGCACCACTGTTCGAACAGACTCAACTCTGACACACTCACACTGTATCTTACACGCACACGCTCACACAGAGACAAAACGACAAACAAAAACAGACGAATGCAGACAAACGGACAGACAATGCGAGGCAGCAGGCAGCAAGACAGACAACGACACACAGTCAGACAAACACGAGCTATCAAACAGCCAAACAGGGCCGATAGAGATAGGCAGATACATGCATACAGACAGACAGACAGACAGACCCTGATAATGAGGAGAATCATCCACTTTTGATGCGGGTACTAGTGTCCGATTATTGTATCCCGCGCTGTTGAAACATTTAGTGACTGGGTCCCTGAGACTGTTTTAGTATAGAGCATTGATGAGACTCCTATTCCGCATATATCTGAGTTTGCATCTCCACTCTCCAGTATGAGCTTCGTGTGATCTTCAAAAATCCGAGACTGTGTACGTGCGTGAGTAAAAGGTGGAAAAGAGAGAGAGAAAAAGAAAGACAGAAAGAGACAGAAAAGAGGGCGATGATGTCGCAAGGCACGTACGTGGCCTGCGCAAGGGTGGATATCGTCATATACTTCGGTTCTACTACGGATGTCAATTAAATGCATTATCGATTCGTAATCTGCTAGTAACTGTGAGACTGTAGTCTGGGTACTGAGTCTTAGGCAAATGCAACACGCTAGATTGGCGGGAATGCAATCTGGACATCACCCTGGGTCCTTCCAGGAAAAACTGCAGCTGTTTCATACAACTAAGCCGGGACATGGGTTGTTGCGCCCTGGACACATACAACATGAGGACAGGCATGGTAGGAAAGGTAGTGGGTCACTGCGAATGCAGCATCGCCGCCACATCCGCTCGTAAGTGCTAAGTGATGTAGGGCACAGCCAAATAACGGGACACTAGCAGGCTATGGCCGAACGAGCTAGACAGCAAGCATGCGCACACACTACTTTGCAGGAAGGTAGGACAGCAAGCGCACAACCTTGCAATAGGCATGCGGGGCAGCGAGCGTTTGTTGGGACTAGGATTGAATGGGGAAGGCCAAAAGGACTAAAAGAAGGAGGGGATACCGGAAAAGAAGAAGGAGTAGAAAGAGTGAAAAGGAAAGAAGAGAGTGAGAAAGGAAAAAGGAAGGGAAGAAAAGGAGAAGGGAAAGAAAAAGGGAGTGACGAGATCCGACCTCCCTTGCTGTTATTATGACTATCATTTATTATTGTTATTATTATTATTATTATTATTATTATTGTTATTTATTTTTGTTATTGATATTTTTGAATATCATGGGCCATAGGCGGGGAGAATGTGAGGCATTGGAGGCGAAGGAGACATAATCATTTGAAATGATGCCTGCCTCCTCCATCCTCCTTCATTCTTGTCCTTACTTAATCCTCTCGGGTACCTCCCCTCAACCATAAAAGGGTCTCATGGTGTAACTCTACTTAGTATTAATCCTGGTTGTTACCGAATTAAAGATCCGTGCAATCTATTGCATGTATGATACGGGATCGCTGACAGGGCGATTGCGGGAGCTCTGCCGGAGTTCAGGAGGAACTCTAGAGGCAGGGAACCATGAGGTACGCATGCCTATCCCCTTTCCGTATACCCTTACAGGCTACACCTTTCTATCAGACTACTTGTATGATTGTACGATATACTGTTCATGGCTTTCTTCACGACTAAAGCACCAAAAGCAAAAGGGCTATATGATTGAAATCAGAACGTGCCTGATGTCAGGAAAAGGAACTAAGGAAAGAACCGAGAAGGAACCTAGCCTGCATGGTCTTGAGAAAACAAGGGCAGTATAATGGAGGCTTTCATCAAGGTCGTCACGCTGCCTGCATGGAATAAATAAAAGGGTACTAGTCGTGAGAACTATCCAGCCATCCGCTTAACTAGTTGACTTTTGACATGCATACATTAATGGCGAGAAGATGTTGTGCGTCTTCTCTGTTGACTTACCAGCTAAATCCAATACTAATCTGGTACTCCCGTGGAGTACATGTTTTTAATCAAAGTATGACTAATCTGGTACTCCCGTAGAGTACATGTCTTTAATCAAAGTCTGACTAATCCAGTACTCCCGTGGGGTACACGTTTTCAAATAACTAGCAGAAGCAGAGGTAATAGGAGGCTCCCATGGGGTTCTCCGATCACTGATCTAACTAGACTTAGGAGGGGAAATGAGTACTCCCGGGTGAGTACACGAGCTCCTAAGTCTAGATCGATCTGTGCGGCTTTCGTGTAAGCCAACAATACCTTTTGCTCAATTAATACATAAACGAATAAATGAACAGTTCGGGTGACTAACCTAAAAGTGGTCTTAATCTCCTACGCATCGAACTGGTATTAGGGTGACTCTCGGGAGGGTTATCCTAATACTTCGTTTGATATGAGGAGCAACTAACAAGGAAAGAATGAGCTGATTGTGCTTGAGGAAGTAAAATGGATAATCCCGGGTGAGTAACCCTGTTACTTGTTTTGGTAGGACTAATCGATTGACATCGTTTGATACCAATGGCCTAACTAAAGTAGCAAGTTGGTATAATGATTGGTTGACTCTGATATTGATAGCAGGAAGATGTCATGCGTCTTCCCTATTGACAAGCAGGTTACGTTGACAAACCGTCTTTTTGATCTGGTACTTCCGTGAAGTACATCTTTCAGTTTAACAAGAGTCATTTGATCCGCTACTTCCGCGAAGTACATTCCTTCACTCTAACAAAAGCCGATTTGATCCGGTACTTCCGTGAAGTACACTCTTTCAAACTTAACGAAAACCATTTGATCGGTACTTCCGTGAAGTACACTCCTACAATCGTTAACAACAACCATTGATCCGGTACTCCCGTGGGGTACGCGTATTAAACTTAACAACAACCATTGATCCGGTACTCCCGTGGGGTACGCTTCTTCAGCTTAACAACAACCATTGGTCCGCTACTCCCGTGGGTTACACTTCTTCGACTTAACTAAAGCCAATTAATCCAGTACTCTCGTAGGGTACTCGTCTTCAAAGACTAACAAAGGCAAAAGGGTGCGGGAGGCTTCCGTGAAACTCTCCTATCACTAATCGAACCAGACTAGGGAGAGATTCGAGTACTCCCGGGTGAGTGTACGAACTCCTAAGTCTGGGTCGATCTGTCCGACTTCCCGTGGGAGTCAACATGCCTTTTGCTCACTTACGATGCATAGGCCAGATATGTGAACTGTCAGGGCAACTCAATTAAGAGTTGTTTTTTATCTCCTATGCATCGAACTGGTGGTAGGATAACTCCCGGGTGGGTTATCCTAACACTTGTTTGATTTGGAGGTCAACTAACGAAAGGGTAAAGTAAGACGATTATGTTTGAAGAAGTAAAGGGATACTCCCGGGTGAGTAACCTTACGACTTGTTCGGGTATGACTAATGGACGGTATAAATAAGTACTAACGATCCACCTGATTAACATTAAAGCAAGACATGGGAGACTTCCGTGAGGTCATCCTATTGCTTGCTTGAGCCTATCTCTACTAGTCTAATAAGATACTCCAACTAGAGGAGGATCTGATGTTTGTTTGAATCCGCTAACATAACCTTAGCTCGTCTGACTTTGAGATAATAGTAGGGTGGCTCCCGTAGGGTCATCCTATTATACTTTCGAGAAAAAGAGTGAGCTTTGATCAAGGAGTAATAGGAGGCTTCCGAGAAGATCGCCTATTACTAGCTATAACTTTGTACTGACACTTGGATCTAGAATGTTCTCTGAATGCTGGGTCAAGTGTTGAGACGGCACAACACAGATCTCATAACTACCTGCTTAACTAATAAAAGGATACTACCGGGTGAGTTATCCGATCACTTACACTAGATGGCACGAACTGCTTGATTGCATAAACTTTGAAGGGTGACTGAGTGCTCCCGTGGGGCGACTCGACTACTCTTCCGACTAATGGATTGTTTGGAATTGATCAAGTAGTGAAAGGTTCCCAGATGAATCGACCTACTACTTGCGTATGTCAGGACAAGAAGAAAAGAAAGAGAAAAAGAGAGTGCTCCATCGGAAGCGACTCCAAAGGTCCTTTAAAAGGAAGTAGAAAAGAAAGCAAATACCGCGGGAAAAAAAAATTAGGTAATCAGAAGCGTTGCGTAGCCTCAGTTCATTGACAGACTCCTAAGGGAGAGACCGCCAACCAGTTTGAGTTGATCTCGGCCAGACTACCGCGTAAGCACCAGAGGATGTGCTTATCCACCAGAGTGAAGTGCAAGGACTGAGAGTAAGGGAAATATGAGTTTCCCTAAGACGACATAAGACATAGACAAAGAAACCGCTTGAAATAAAAGGAGGAGGAGTGACAGACGACTCAGGGTAGATAGAAGCTAGGGGTTAGACTTTGGGATGTTGATCCCAGAGCTCACAAACCAGAACTAAGGGCTTGACCCTTTGATATCAATATGTGGGAAGTTGAGTGGGAATGTTGAATCTTTGTTGACCTGTGTGTGTGCAGGTCCTTGCTTTGGTCTACTGCAATTGAAGGAGAAGTCCTACATAAAGGACCCAATTTTCTGTTATCACTCGATAACAGGTCGGTTGTTACCGATTCAACTTTTCCCCTTTGACTTGATACCCACCTCTAAAGTCAAACCCTGTGGTCAGTAAAACTGTCACCTGTGGTCATTGCCTAAATGGTCTTGGTCACTCTCAAGGGTCCTTTGAAGAAATGTGAGGGGGCTGGGCTTACATCTTAGGAAAGATAAAGCTATCCTACATGGTTTGGGAAGTGAGGGACAAGGTCAATGGATGATGGTTGACGCCTCTAGTGCATGGCATGTGAACCGTCTTTGCATTATTCTGTGCAGGTCTGTTTTGTGCGTGTTTTCGGATTGAACTGGACCTGGTTTGTTGAAGAGTCTCGGACGCACAACACTCGTGAAAGTAGGAAGGGTTCTCGGCGGTAATACATTCATATTCATCATACGTCCGACTTAACTTCTATATTATCCTGATGTTCAGTTAAGTCTTAACCTGTTAAGAAAGATACGACGCTCTTTGGTAGAAAAACAGGTTGATTGATATTTGTCAAGAAGAATAATACATTACGCAGTAACGGAAACAGACAACCTTTTAAAAGTTCGACCTAAAATATCTGACGGGTCAGTTCTAGGCGTCTTACCGCGCGTACCCCATTTTATGCTACAGCGATCGAGCAAACGCCCTCGATCGACCTACCTCTACAAAGACATGTAAAAGCCTTTGCATGTGGGCCGGTAGCTCAGCAGGGATACGCCTACCTGAGGGTGGTGACAACCCCTTGGGTAGAGGTAAGTTGTACCTCGTGGCTCCCCGACCTGTCGTGGGGTGTCGTGAGAGGTATAGCACACGCGCACGGTTGGAGTGGTGATTGGTTCATTCTCAAGAATATATCCTGCGTGACACGACCGTGAGGTTCAGCGCTCCCAGCGGGGTGCAGAACCGCCGCGCGCGACAACGGTGTGAGGAAATCCGGGGAGGGGTCATCTGCAGTTCGCTGAAGCGAAGGGCAACATCGCCTGTCACTCGTTGCGCCCACTTCCGAAGTCCTCAGCGACGAGCAGGGTGTCGGGATGTGTTCTGCCTGTCTGGCATGCTCCCTTTTGAAGACTGATCTTAGATACCGTTTTTCTGCTTCCCGAAAGGAAGGAAAGGAAATCAGAGTTCAGTCACATATTTGTTGATTCTTGGATTGGGGCTCGAATCTTTGCAGTGGTCATTTTCGTTGAATATCAAGTGAACGAAGATAATGACAATAATGATAATAAAATTTTAATAATAATTGCAAACACCCTCTTTCAGGCACGAGAGGAGAATTCATTTTCCCGGTTGAGTGTGTTAATCCACAAAGTCGTGAAGCCAACAACCCGCTTCTAGGAACACCCAGAATACCAAGTACAGAGCTGGTACTTCACGTAGTCAGGATCCACGAAATGACAGACAATACCAAAGGACACTGGCGGAACTGAGCGGACTACGGGGCTCAGATCATTGGCATTCGTGCGGATTAGCATTGTCAGATCACTGGTGAACCAAGCGGTTTACTGCGCTCAGGTTATTGATAACCAAGCTGATTACCGCTGTCAGATCACTGGTGGAATCGAGTGGTTTACCGTGCTCAAATTTCTTTTGAGACCGAGTGCATTACCGCTTTCAGATCGCTGGTTCCCATTATACATGCCATACTATTAATTAGGACTGAAAAGCACCTGGAAGTTTCAAGGGCTGGGTGCATCACTTCCCCCTCCCTTAGTTGCTCTTGCTCATACCTTTGTCTGCACACTCTCTCATACTCTCTCTCTCTCTCTCTCTCTCTCTCTCTCTCTCTCTCTCTGTATGCGTGTGTGTGTGTGTGTGTGTGTGTGTGTGTGATATGTGTTGCGTCTAGACTCCTGAGTCTAGCCCTAGTGTGTGTGTGATATGTGTTGCGTCTAGACTCTAGAGTCTATCCCTAGTTCCTCTGTGAAACAAGCCGCCATCAATGGCTGGCTAGGCGAGTGCTTGTTGGTTGTCTAAAGAGATCGACGAGCGTTTTGTGAAGGGCAGTTGGCGGATGTTGCCTCCTCTTCCCCATAAAATACCCAAGTTTAGACTCATGATTGTCATAATTACAACGGAATAGGATGTCGGAGGCGTGTGTGTGAAGCCTAGGAACTGAGTCGCAAACAGCATAGCAAGAGTGGAGCTCTGCATTCCAGAGCAAATAGATAGTGTGTGCACAGTCTTCTCATCTTGCCTCCACAGGCTCATCCTTGGGGCCTGATACCCAGAGGCAAATGAAAGCACATGAAACGAAAGCACTGGCAACATTGGGTTTAAGCCCTGTCTAGAGATCAACATCAATGACAACATGTGCTGATTGATTGCAAGGGGACTCCCAATACAAAGAGAAGTGCAAACCACCTTTCAGTAAATCTGGTTAAGAACCAGACTCACACATAAGTGTTTTTCGTCCTCAAGCAACCTTGAAACCGCGCTGGGGAGATCATCACACTCTTCTTTCCGCTCTCTTTGTCTTTCTCCTTCCTCTTTCTGTCTCCATCCCGTACGAGAGTTTATTACTGGTGTGTATCTGGCCGCTTTGTCATTTGTTGGGGGGACAATGACCAATACAATCTCTTTCTTTCTTGTTCAAAATGAAGAGACCAAGAGACTCACAGTGAAATTGTGTCAATCATGCAGGCCAGCCTCTCTCTTCCGCTCCTCCAGCAGGTCACACTGGAAAACTGTAGAAAATGTGCTTTACTTTGATGTCATGCAAGTTTGTTAAGTAGGCTACACTCTTTTATGGCGCACAAAGCTGTCCAGGTTGATATGCAGTTCATCTTTTCATCAAATTAAATAAAATAAAAATACTTTCAATACATTGCCAAACGTGGCGCATATTCTGGATCCAATCCATTTGCTGTCCACCAATCAAGGCCTTGCCATGAGTAGTCAATCTGCGTGCATTTAATGGCCTGGCGCATTCTTTGATCAGAATGAACTTTCTCAGTCCCGTGCTCTTTCAATCTCTCTCTTACTCACACATGCTCGTGTTGAAGCTCGCTCGCTTGCATCTTCGAGTTTGCCACTCCCGCCACACAAGCAGGCTCTTGCTGACTCCCATTTGAATGTATCTGGTCGTTATTAGGGTCAAGTGTATAACATTGGAAGGCAAGATAGCTGCGCGTGTCGCCGTTCCGCACTCCACATCTCTTCCCCTTACTGCGCAGTTTCTCTCTCTCTCTCACACTGCACAATCTCTCTCTCTCATACTCCATGGTTCCTCTCTCTCATACTGCACAGTTCCACTCACTCTCTCTCTTTCACGCACACACACAAGCGGCTGCCATAGTTACCGTTGACCGTATCCAACACTCAACCACAATGCCTCACGAACAGGTACGTTTACTGCGCTCGCCACCGTTCACTGTCCGTGCGCTGCGGTCCCTCCGGTCGCCCCAGTCCTGGAATCCTCCTCGAATGCCCCGGAGTCGTGCCTGACCTTCCTCACTCGGCCCTAGTCTCTCGGCTGAGGTAGCCATGTTTGCCATGGCTGGAGCCCGCTTGCTCTCACGAAGAGGCACCCTCGAGAGAGGGCAGGCAAGCAACCATTGTCTTGGTCACCCCGCTGTTCGTCCTGGTCCCTGTTGTCTGCCTCGGTCCCCCTCGTCGCTCTGATTGCCTCCGCCGCCGAATAATAATCCCCCCTTATGAAACGCTTGTCCTCTCTATATGCGACCACAACCTCGGGTCCAAAGGCAGGCCCGACCTCAGGTACCAGCACCAGCTTCAGCCCGGGGCACCAGTGGTACTAGTGTAGTTGTGCACGTCTAGAGTGCAGGGCCCTTAAAAAAAAAGAAAAATAGTACTTCAGCTCATAGAAGGCCACCGGAGTGCTGCATTCTCAGGCCAGTTACCGCAAGTAAACCGCACCAGTTCTGAAGTTGGGTACTATCGGGTAGCGCATGCCAGTGGCCGTACCGATACAGTAATGGCGACCCGCAGTAAACCGACCGCAACAGTTTCAGTTCAGTTTCATCGCCGGACCGAACCGCACAATAGCCTTACCAAAACAACGCCCATAGTACCAGAATAAAGCGGGCAGCCATAATGAATGACTCCGATGACCTTGCCATGAAATAATATTGTCTATCCGTTGTGAATCATATGTCGTCAACAAGCTGCTGTGGAACCAAAATTTTACCAATTAATGATGTTGAGCCAGAGCGAGTCACGGAAATCCCAGACCTAGTAAGTCCAAATACTAGTACTGGTTCTGCAGCTGCTCGCGCCGAACCAGTATATGTACCAGAAAGGGCAATCCCGGGCCACCATGAGTCTTACCAATGTTCGTCCAGTTACCGAACATAAAAAAAAATAGTAGTGTTGCACCCCGATCCAACTGTCTTGTCAAACAGCACAAGTAACGTGCCTGTTCCAAACCTCGAAAATAATCAGAATAAACCGCAACATGCCGTCACATCACCAAACCTGTACAGAACAAGGGCAGTCATACCGATAGCCTCAACGACGAACTTAGCTAGCTCATATCCATGTTGTTCCGACGCAGAGTACCGTAGCGTGCAGGGGATCCACCATGCCAGCACCGTCAAGAACCGTACTCGTCCCTAGCCAATGTGTCGTGCTCGTTTCAACCCTGTTCCCGCACCAAAATGATAAGGCCGCGTGACCTGTTGTCGCACCATGCCGACCCTGTCGCCGCGTCCCACTCACTCAATTAAATTCGGGCTATCGCGAGGGGGTAATCAGGTGGTTCGGAAAAATCAAGGGGACTCGTACGGATCAACAGACAGTAGGTAAATGCTTGATTTCCATCAAAATTCCATAACGAATAAATCCCGCCAAAAGTTAATCAAATAGTAAATAATCATTCGTTTTCCTTCCTTTTATTATTTTTAATCCCTTTTTTTCGGTTTTTAATTTCGATGTTAGAATTAATAAAAATGAAAGGGTCATTCCCTCGTCCGTTGTTTAGTGGGAAAGGTGCGCGCCGAGGCCTAATACCATATCCCAGTACCGCGGCCGACCGTTTCAGGAACAACCTCGAAATGAACGAAAACGAGAGGTGTTAAGCGCGACAGGCGTGACCGTTCCTTTCGTTGATTTCAAGGGTCGGTTTCAATACTTGATGCGGGGGATTTTAGGGGTCTCTTTCTGACCTCGAATTTTTTTCGATGGCTTCGATGAAAGCCCCGATCAATCCCTCTTTAGCCACTTAATTCAAGGCCCAATCCGTCGAAATTCGGGTGTCCGACTGACCTTCGGCCACCCGACAACGGTCTCAATGCCTATGCGATACTAAGGGAGAGCCCAACTCAAAGAGACCCAACTAAGTGAGAACCATCATGCGACAACAGTAAGGAAATGTACAGGGTAGGGTGGTGGCGTGAAGTAGTCACGTCCAAAGTGGCTGAAGTTGATAAGATGGCTGAGGTCGAGAAGGTGACTGAAGTCGTCGAAGTTCGATGATGTCAATGAAGTAGGAGTCGAGGTCGATGTCGAAGCAGAACCATAAAACGCCGACATCTTGAAGAAGAGATGATGATGGAGTACCTGATGGTATGAGTCAGTGGGGAAAGATAGAGGATAATAGTGTAAGTCATCGTAACGTGAAGGGCGATGATGAGTGCGCTGTGGACGCTCGGAGGCGACCGTCTGCGGCTGAGGAACGGCCTCAGAGGGAGCGGGCTCGTCCTCAGCAATCTCCTCAGCCGGAGCAGGAGGAAGAGGGTTAGTCGGCTGAGCAGGGGCAGACATCTCAGCATGACGAGCATGATCGTATGCACGCACCTACGTCCTGGCGTGCTGCAAGTGCTCGAGGGGCTCCGAAGTAGCCTCCTCATCAGGATAACTCTTCCAACGCACAAAGTACTCGATGCGTGGAGGGGTATCGTCGGTCACTTAGCGAGATACGATGTCGGAAACGACGAACTCCTTGTGACCGTCCACCATGATAGGTGGAGGACGCTCATACGAGCGTTCGGCGAGGCGCTCGGACAGTCTGCAATAAGGACTCAACACGGAGACATGGTAAACATCGTGTACGTCAGCCTGTCAAAGGTAATCAGGTAGCTTCACAAGGAAGCTGACCGGACTAGCGGCAGTATCAAAACCGACGGCCTGAAGGATGCGGCATGGACCGAAAAAACTACGCCTGAACTTACGAAGCGTATCCGCTTCGAGCTGTAAGTGGCGTGAGTCGATGAGCATAGCGTCACCGACTTTGAATGGATGATCGATTCGTGATCGGTTCACTCGTGCGGCCATGCGAGTCCGGGAGTCGGCTAAACTCTCGTGTGCGCGCTTCATAATCGCCGCCATGTGAGCGATCCAATCATCAAGCGCAGGACAACGAGTGTCTGGGCGCAACCACGATGGTCGTAGGAAGTCCGCGGTTACGCGAGGGTGGTAGCCGAGGTCGCAATAGAATGGCGACATCCCCGTGGCTGGCAAAACAACGTGGTTTTACGCAATCTCCGCGTGGGCTAAGTGTAAGTCCCATTGTTGGTCATCCCTAACGAACTTTCGGAGGATATTACCAAGAGCTTTATTGGTGACCTCAGTCTGACCATCCGTCTGAGGGTGGTAAGACGATGAGAAGCGGAGCTGAGATCCGTACAGCGCGTGTAGGCGTCGCCAGAATATGTTGGTAAAGCGTGGGCCACGGTCGGAGATGATGCTCTGAGGTAAACTGTGATCTCTCATGACTCGGTCGAATACGATGTTGGCGACCTCATGAGCGTTAATGCGATAGCGGCACGAGAGAAAACGTGCACGCTTCATGAAGTGATCGACGACGACTAAGATAGCATCGTGACCACGCTCAGTGGGTGGGCGGAGGGGACCAATGAAATCCATCGAGATGGACTGCCAACGACCCTCGGGTATGGGTAAGGGCTGAAGTAACCCATACGAGAGGTGCTTCGCATTGTTCACCTCCTGACAGGTAGGACACTCTTGGATGTAGGCTTTGACGAAGTCCTTGGACTTCGGCCAAGCGTATAGGCGGTAAATATGAGCCAACGTCTTGTGGAAGCCCATATGACCGGCAGTTGCTTGGTCATGGAACTCTACTACAACTTGGACACGGAGCTGTGCGGTGGAGGGAACGCAGATACGTGGTTCTAGCTGACCAGATCTGCCATGTCAATACACGCGACCGTTCTCACCGAGGGAGTATGAGGGAACGGTCTTGCAACTCCGCAGGGTCGCGTGGATGACATGGTAATCTGGGAAATGACGGTACTAGGTGCGATATGCGTCGATCACCGACTGATCAACAGTGGTGATGGAGATGGCTGCAAGATGGATGGGTTCCTGATTGTGATTAGGACGGCGGGGCAAGGCATCGGCGACGCAGTTCGTTTCACCCTTGATGGGCTAAGTGGTGAAACTGAACTCGGATAAGTCACACCACCAACGTGCCTGTCGAGGGGAGAGCTTGGGCTTCGTGAGGAAAGCCTGGACAACTGAGTTGTCCGTGTGCATCATGAAGGGCGCCCCGTGCAGGTAATGACGCCAATTTCGAGTTGCATAAACTACTGCGAGAACCTCACGTTCATTGACAGTGTAGTTTATCTCGGCAGGGAATAGCTGACGGGAGTAAAAGGTGATCGGACAATTCCCAGCACGAGCCTCGACAGTCCCATCCTCCACGATGGTCGGAGAGTAAGTAACGGGAGGACTGTCAGTGGAGGGAAGTGGTAGGAAGGTAGGCGTTAGTCAAGAAGCCGTGTCAGCGGGAGGGGGGTGGAAAGGAGGAACATGGGGATAAGATGAATCCGGAGGAGAGGGAAACACTTGAAAGAGGACTGCTCCTACTGCAAAATCTGACGCATCGGTGATGACGATAAAGGGACGATCAAAATCGGGGAGGCGAAGAACCGGCGCACAAGACACCGCCTTCTTGAGGGCACGAAAGACGTCCTCGCACAGGGGTGCTCAAAACCACGGCGGGTTCATCTGGAGGAGGGTGGRGGTAAGGACGTAGGAATACCTAGCGTATCACTGGATAAAATTACTATAGTAGCTAGTGAGGCCTAAGAAACTGCGAAGCTGCTTGGCAGAGGTGGGGACGGGTCACTCTGTAATAGCAGTGATCTTCGCGTCATCCATGTGGAGACCCTGGTCAGACACATGGTGTCCTAGGAAGTTCACTTTGCGCTGGGCAGAGCGGCACTTACTGAACTTGGCATAAAAACCATGCTTGCGTAAGCGCTGTAGGACATCGCGGAGGTGTCTGACATGGTCTTCTAAGGTACGACTGTAAACCAAGATGTCGTCAAGGTATACGAGAACGTATTCTTTAAGGATGTCGCTGAAGATGTTGTTCATCGCCGTCTAGAAGGTGGCGGGTGCATTGGTGAGGCCGAATGACATCACCGTGAACTCGTAGTGGTCGAAGCGCGACCGGAAGGTGGTTTTCGGTTGATCCTCTGAGGCAACGCGGATCTGGTGGTAACCGCTATGAAGATCGATCTTCGTGAAGAAGCGGTTGCCTGCCAAGCGGTCAAGCAACTCATCCGCGTGGGGCATGGGATAGTTGTTCTTAACCATGTAACGGTTAAACCACCAGTACCTTTTGGAGCAGTGCTCCGAACCGATTTTTTTTCGGATCCCGAACCTGGCAGAACTTCCAGATGACGCTCTCGAAAAAACAAATAATTGTGGAAGGCCTCAATTGTGCACCCTTCCTCTTCCAGTTTCGGGTGTCGGTCTGCCTTTGCTCAGTACTACATTTATGGGGGTAGGCCGGGCATCTGTATTTCTGTATCCGCTTTTCACGGAAGATAGCAGATCGTATTGGCGGTAGCAATTGCGTTG
>BFEA01000082.1:3366022-3376636 GCA_003427395.1 Chara braunii
AGAGAGAGAGAGAGAGAGAGAGAGAGAGAGAGAGAGAGAGTATATATATATATATATATCGTCACAAATAGAACTGCTCGGTAAACCATAGGCAGAGAGAGAGAAGAGGACAACAAATGAGGGGTTGTGAAAAACTGTTTCGTCGGAGTTTCAACGACTTATATATATATATACATATATATATATATATATATATATTATCATTTACAGTGTCGCAGCCTCTTGTTTGTCAGCCGCCTCTCGTTTGTCACAACCCCTTGTTTGTTGTCCTCTTCTCCCTCTCTGTCTTTGGTTCACCATCCAGCTCAGTTGGAGTCTACACTTGTATATATATATATAATCAGTGAGGGGATTCTGCAGAGAGTTGAGAGTTCTGCCTCCTAACGAGTCGGTGAAACTCCGATGAAACAGTTCGTCACATTCCCTCATTTCTTGTCCTCTGCTCTCTCTCTCTCTGCCTGCGGTTTTCCGGGCAGTTCCGTAGGCATAGAGAGATAGAAGAGGACAACAAACAAGGGGCTGTAACGAAGTGTTTCGTCAGAGTTTCACCGACTCGTCAGGAGGCTGAACCCTAAACAGTCTGCAGAATCTCCTCACTTATTACACTGTAAATGATTGCAGGTACATTCTGCATGCACATCATAACATGTCCTTTCTTTGTTCCCCTTGTGTAAAGCAGGAGCGAGTGCAGTCTTCGTTCGCGCCCGATATCGATCGTCGTCGTGCCCGTGGTGTGCGGTGGGTCGGAGGGCTCGTTAGGGGGGGTGCCGCCCAGGCCGAGGGTGGGAACAACCAACGTAGGCGTGGGGTGTTTCGTCTCACGGCACCGGACGTGCGAAAGCGATGGCCAGAACCTGCTGCTCTGATTGATGAACTGGTGAACGATCCTGACTGGCCATATCAGCCGGAGAGGGATGCCATTATGTTGTTGCTGGTGGGGGACGATGGGCGCCCTGTCGATTGGAACCGTTGGAAGGCGTACCAACGAATGGCAAGGATCATGGGCTACGCCCAAAGGAATCCATTGCCTGACTTGTTCCAAGATGCAATTCGTTTACGTTGGCAAAACCCCCCCGATAAGCCTTATACAGGTTTCAGAGGTGATGGGGGGGAGTACGATAACGGAGGCGATGATGAAGGAGATGATGGGGCGGGTTGACGGTTTGATGGCATGTTGTTGTGTGGGTCGCTGTTGCTTGATGACCGATCCTGCCGAGTTACAAACGATGTGCGTTTGTGTGCACTGACTTGGAACGATTTTGACACAAATTTATGTTGACTCCGACCATCTCGGCTGCGTTTCAATGAATTCTCTCTCTCTCTCTCTCTCTCTCTCTCTCTCTCTCTCTCTGTCTCCCCTATATATGTATGTCTGATGTCCGTGTGCTGTTCTATGTGAATGTGCTTCATGTGCCAACGAAAGTTAACTCTCTCGTCTGAAAGCACCGACAACGTGCAGGTAGCAAAAAAATAAATAAATAAATAAATAAATAAATGCAATCCCCGGAACACGCAGACTTCTATTGTGGTGGAGCAATAGTAACGGCTCTTCCTGGAACCACGACCTTTGAGGCTGGCTGGGGAGAGGTGCGGTACGCCACATAGACCCATTTATGGGGGTGGTGCAATGTTGTTGTGGTGGAGCCAACGCCTACTTCTGAGATCTAGGCCTCGTATCTGGGCGAGGAGGACGGGTGCCACAGACTACATCCTCGCGGTTGGGAGTCGAGCAGGTTGGGGACGACTTTTACCCTTCTTCGATTTTTTTGTGAACAGTGACTGACTTAGAATACCCAAGGCTGGCTGCAAGTAGGAGCCGCCTCTCCCGAATGCGATTGGAGTAAAAAGAAACTCCATTCCCAATCACAAACTTATACGAACAGGAAAGTGAGCCCTGTCGAGGAATGACAAAGGGTAAACGTGGATAAATGAGGTACGTGTGACTCGATCCCATGGGGCCCTGAAAAGACTAAGGGGCGTATAGAGAAAAAAAAAACATCTGAAAAAGAACTTATCATTTTTTTTACGAACACGTAAAAAAAAATACAACGCAGGGATAAAATAGACGAAATACAATTGGTCATCAGTTGCTCAACATTCATTCCCATTGACATAAACATTTAAAAAAAAGAAAACAAAATAAAAAACATCAACTCAACGTTTTCCTCCGTTCGTTTTTCGTTTTGTGTTTTGCCATCTTCGTTTATCCTTTTACTATATTTTTTTCTTTTTTAAAATGCTTTGCCCTATATCTTTTTTATTACTACCATAATTACATTTGTATACAAACATTCTGGGATATATATCATCCTACATATATTTAGATCTTCCATATTCCTCATACCCTTTGATTTTTACATTCTAATTTTACGTTATAGTCGCCTAGGAAGAGACGCATGAACGCCTGTTCACATGGCAGGGGATGAAAGCATAGATAAGGATTCACTGGACATTAATTTGTTTGCCGCTCCGAACTCTCCTTTGTCTCCTGACAAGTCCTCGCACGTTCCATGGAAACGTCGAAGACGCGTTCGTCGTTGTGAAATACCTGTTATCGCTCCTTTGTTGTCTTCTCCAACAATACCTAACTGTGATAACTCTCCTGCCCTTGATTCCGCTCGAGTTGATTTCCCTTCAGTACAAAATCCTTCTTTTTCGCCGAATGATGGTTTGGGATTGCGTGTACGTTCGGATATTACTTACTGTCCCTTTACGACTGAAACACGGGTATCATCAAAAGATTAACACCGCAAACGTGGTCGGTCGTGTTCCCAGAGTCGGCGGACTCGAAGGTCTTTACTACAACCGCTAGGTGCTGTGGGTGATGTGACTACTGACGGAAGGGGCAAACAACCGATGATAATTCCTGATTGCAGGCTTGATTGTTCTGTGGAAGAACAATGTAGTGATAGATCTTTGTCTTTCCAACAAACAATTCCATTGTCGGATGGTATCGCAAACCCTCAGTTTTTTGTCCGTATGAGTCAAAAAAATGTTGATGTTGGTACGAGTGAGATTCGTTGCCAAGGAAACCTGCCTATCACCTTGCGTAGTGCACGACTTGATGAAAATTTTACGCATGATGCAGTCCGTACAAATTTTGTTCGTACGATCGAAACAACCTTTCCAGTTCATTATTCTTCCTTTCATTCGCCACATGTAGATAAGAGTTCGTCGTCCACATTCGTAAAAGATGTGCGGCGAAGATGTGTGCAACCTGATCTTTATCCTTCCATCGAAACTGCTCATGCACAGACATGCTCTTCTCTCGAAAACTTGCCAAATTCCCCGAATGCAATGGTTAGGAAGTTTGTTGGATTTCATAATCGTCGAAAGAGATCGGCAATATTGAAACCGATTCGTTCGAGTCGCAACAGACGATATCGTATGTTGTGCCTTCGGGCACTGCGCACCGGTAAAGTCGCGCGTCGTTTGAACCTTGGATCGTCGTCGTCCGTACGTCGGCCTGTCTTCCCTGATTTCGATGCACATGCGGTAGTTGTTGAAAGTACAGTGGACGGTGGTGGTGGAACAAAACAAGTCCATACGATGAATGACGATGAACCGAGGTCTACATCGTATGAAATTTCCACTCGAAAGAAAAGGCTCCAAACATGGGCAAGCTATCACGTTAAACGTATGCGTGCATTGAAAGTCGCGATTAAGAATCACAGGAGGAAAGATTATATCGATGCTCACAAACGTTTTTTGCGAGGTATGAGGCGAATTTTGGCCCCTGTAAATATCCTTCGAGAGATTCGAGCAACCGCCTCCGGCCAGTCGCGGGGTGCATCTTCTTCTTCGACGGAAACGCATCGTCATTGTTCTCAACCGAGGCAATGTCGAAGTATGTTGGGGAGAGCGAAGCAGTCGCACAATCCGTCTGTTGTGATTCAAAATTCAATGAACAGTCGGGAACATGGTGAGCCGGATAATCAGGATGAGGAAATGAATGATTTGGATGATGATCCGCCTGCTGATACGAATGCACTCCCGTCCGTACCCATGGCAACACCGTATGCAGCGGTTGAGAACACCGTGGCTATTGTTGCGAATGCTAGCACGGTTCAAGCGTTCGACATTGGTGGTCGAGAACCGTGCAGGTATTGTGGTGCAAAGTTGTGGAATCATGAAAAAAATTGGACAAAAATATGTTGCAGAAAAGGTACGAGACGTTGTCCTCTGTGGGAATGGCCTCGAGAAGGGTCCCCGGAGCATGAGATTCTTTCTATTTGGACGTCTCAGACTCGCGAAGGCCGATTCGTTCGAAACAATGCGAGGATAATCAATAACAGTTTATCTCTCGCATCCTCGCCGTTGAAGCAACCGAGCGATGGTGTTCAGGGATTCCAGGGCCAACTTCGGGCTCAGGGTCCGGTCTATCATCGTGTCGGTGCATTGGCTGTGGGGGAAGGGGAACGTCCTCGGTTTGCACAACTTTACTTGCATGATCCTCACCGTTTGGATGATGCGATTGATCAAAGAGTGGATTTCCTTAATTTGCCTGCACAAACGTCTGATGCCGAACTTCACCGAATGAGACGACTGTTAAAAAGGTCTCATGAGTTGCTACAACAGTGTAACAATTACGTGAAGGACTTCATGACCATCGCTGACCTTCCACCGGGAGCGTTGAATGGAAGGAAGTTGGTCATAAATCCGGATGTCATGCCCACGGAGGAACATCGGAGGCGTTACAACCGTTCGACGGGCTTACAGGAGGTCTGCGTTCTCATGGCAGATGACCTTCTTCCTCGTGAGCTTGAGATTCGTTTGTGTGCTCCTCTTCCGGGTGAGCGGGCAACAATTGTCGTTCCGGAGTGTTCCCGAGCGCACGACTGTTTGAGGTTTGTTTTGCTTTTCCTTGAAGGAATTGATAGTTGATCTGTCCGCCGTGCCTCGGAAGCTGGATGGCCGTCAGGGCTCAGTGCAAAGGAGTACTATGCGTTTCACCTGCACGAACGCGATGGTGAAAGGCCTTGCCTCCTTTATGCGGCACGTCGTTTCCACGAGTTTTGTTGCATGGCTTATGCTAAGGTTGAATCCCATCGTTTGAAATGGGTAAGATTCCATCAGAAAGACTTGCGGTCAGAATATTATCAGGACCTGCGAGACGTTGTGCAACAAAATCAGCACGATGATGGTGTCGGGACAAAAATACTTCTGCCCTCCACCTTCACTGGGGGACCACGGTATATGACCGAAAGATATCATGACAGCATGACAATCGTGAGGCGGTTTGGAAAACCTGATCTTTTTATCACTATGACGTGTAACACAAACTGGCCAGAGATCCAACAAGCCTTCTTGCCGGGTTAGTGTGCAACCGACGGGTCTGATCTTCTTGCCCGAGTGTTCAAACGTTATCTCGACCAACTCATTAACGAGATTAAGAAAAAACGGATCTTTGGGAGAGTCGATGGACTATTATATGTGGTGGAGTTCCAAAAAAGAGGTCTGCCACATGCACACATATTGGTTATCTTGCATCCGGATGATAAAATCTGCGATCCAGATGCTGTTGACAACGTAGTGTGTGCAGAGATTCCGCCTGAAGGGGAATTGAGAGAAAGGGTTGTCCAATTCATGTTGCACGACATTTGCGGTGAGGACAAACAGGATGCTTCGTGTACCGAGAACGGGAAGTGCACGAAAGGGTTTCCAAAAGAATTCATTTCCACGACAACCTTCAAAGATAAACAAACTTATCCTTCTTATAGGAGAAGAAAACCAAGTGACGGTGGCTTTACGGTCATTCAAAATTGCATTGTTTATGACAATCGTCGAGTGATCCCGTATAACCCGTACTTGCTGATGAGGTTTAACTGCCACATCAATGTCGAATGTTGTGCTAACATCAAGGCGTGCAAGTATGTGTATAAGTATGTATATAAAGGGTGTGATCGTGCCATGGTTTGCGAACAAGATAATGATGCACCTGTCGATGAAGTCAAATCATATCAAGATATGCGTCTTGTTTGGTGCATGCGAGGCATGCTGACGTCTGTTTGAGTTAGACCTTGCGGAACAGTGGCCCGCAGTCGAAAGATTGCCCGTGCATATTGAGAAAATGCAAAAAGTGGTGTTCGAACCGGGCATGGAAGATGATGTTCTTTCCCGTGGACCGCCGACCACAAAATTGACGGCATGAATGGATCACAACTCTTTGAACGCACATGTTCCTAAACACAAGGTCCCTTTGTATCCTGACATTATTAAAACTCATGTGTGGGATAATCAACATAAGGTGTGGAACAGAAGAAAGCGTGCTCTTCATGGTGCTCCTTTCGAAAAGATATCTCGATTGCATCATGCCAAGGTCACGGAAGGCGAACGCTTCTATCTCCGTGTGTTGCTACACCATGAGCACTCGTGAAGCACGCTCTTTTGCAGAAATTTGTACCATGGATGGAGTCGAATACGATTCGTTTCGATCGGTGTGTCTTCGATGAGGACTTTTGCAAACGAATGATGCATATAATCAATGTATAGAGACGGCCGCACTCCATTATATGCCTGCAGAGGTTCGTAAAGTGTTCTCTATGCTTCTGCTGTTTGGCCCGGTCAACGATCCTGTTCAATTCTTTCAACGGCATTGGGACAAAATGTGTGATGATTTTCAATATCGTTCGGTCTCTCTAATTTTTCCTCCGATTGTTTTGCAATGTTTGGTGCTCTTTGATCTTTGACTGTATCCTACACGAGTCTGGCAAAAACATTTGCCTGTTCGGTCTTTATTATCCGACCCCTGATGGAGAAACGGTTGCCGACGACATAAACAGGCATTACGAGAACCGGACTGTGTCGTCGATTATAAATGACGAGTTGTCGTATGATCCGATTGAGATGCGAACTAGATTTGAGTCTAATTTCCGACGACTTCGACCACGCCAAAGAGTGCTCGTGCAAAGAGTTGTTCGGGCCGTGGAAGAGAAACAACCGCTTTATGCTTTTGTAGATGCGCCGGCAGAAGCAGGAAAAACTTTTTGCATAGAAACGATTTTGGCGGGGATAAGGTCGCGTAATGGTATTGGACTCGCTGTGGCGTCCAGTGGGATAGCGGCGACTCTTTTGACTGGTGGTCGAACATTTCACTCACGATTTCGAACACCTTTGAAACCTGATAACACGCGTCCCTTCAATATTCCGAAACATGGTGATCTTGCCGAACTTATCCGCAGTGCCGACTTGATCGTTTGGGATGAGGCTCCGATGAGTAACAAGTTCCACTTGGAAGCTCTTGACATTACACTTCGAGATCTCTGTAACAGTAACCTCCCGTTTGGAGAAAATGTCTTGCTTCTTTCTTGGGACTTTCGAAAGGTTTTGCCCGTTGTGAAGCACGGGTCTCGAGCGCAGCAAATTGATGCCTCTATTAAAATGTCTCCTTTTTGGAAACTCTTTGAGGTCCATTGTCTGAATGAGAATATGCGGATCTTAAGCTTAGGGGATGATCCAATGGCGTGAATGTATGACGCATTTTTGATGCGTATTGGGAATGGGGATCATATTCGTTTTCTTCCTAATGAACCTGCCGCAGTCAAACTGCCACGTGAGATTTGTATTGATAAACCTATTCGTGATTTGATTTCGTGGACGTTTGACGATGTGTGTAAACACGTTAGGGATGCTGACTATTTTTATGCTCGATTGATTCTTTGCGCTACCAACGACGACGCGGGGTGTGTTAACGATATGGTTCTGAACGATTTTCCCGGCGAGATGCGTAAAAGTTATAGTGTTGATTACCCTGCTTCTGATGATCACGAACTTGCTATCCAATAAGAGTTCTTAAAGTCTCTCAATGAGTCTGGTCTTCCGCCTCACAAACTGCGCTTGAAAATTGGTGCGCCTTCGATGTTGATGTGCAATTTGTCGCCCAAACAAGGACTTTGCAATGACACAAGGTTAATTCTTAAAAAAATTGTTGATGATGATTTGTTCGAAGTGACCATAATGCGTACCGGTGAAACGACACTGATCCCCAAAATCGATTTAACAAGTGATGGTGAAACCACGGGGTTTAAATGGAGTAGGAGGCAGTTCCCCATCCGTCTTGCGTTCGCTGCAACCATAAACAAGTCGCAAGGACAAACTGTCTCTCGTGTCGGGGTTTGGTTGCGCAAACCTATTTTTGCGCATGGCCAGTTGTATGTTGCTTTGTCGCTCGTTGGTCATCCCAACAACATTCGTGTTGCATTGCCCAACAAAAAGGTCATCACAAAGAATATCGTTTATTATGAACTTTTGCAATGATTTCTTCTCCTTGGTCGTATATATCTCTTTCGGACGAGTTGCCAAGACATGCGCGTCACTTTTTGAATGAGTTCTTCTCTTTTGTCGTATATATCTCTTCCGGCAGATCGGTGTTGAATTTTGGTAAACTTATTTTCTTTTTTTCCCCGCAGGCGACTCTGAACAGCACCATACCTATGGGACATGCGCTCAAACGAAAAAGAGGAAACAAACGGTCAATAGCAATACAATTGATGGTGTTGTGAATATTACATCTAGACAACAAGGGGCCCAGTCAAGGCGATCAAAGAAGAGCAAAAAACAAGATACATCGGATAATGAAAATGAACATACTGGTGGCCATGATATTGTGCGCGATGGAGTTGAAGGTGCCCATCAACAAGCGAGCACCCTCGACGATGCTGAAAAAATGCATGTTGACTTTTATGACGATGGTTATAATCGGCGTGACAAATTTGTGCCTAATTTTTTATTGGGTTTGGCCGGTAAGTCTCTGCTCGATGATGACGAAGATGATAACGATACGAGTGATTCTCAAGCGATTGATTCTACAGCCAAGCGTAATCGTGTTCCTCAGGAAAAGAATCTCGTGGGTTTAACTCCAATTGGTGAGCTGACCCTCCAAAATCATCAGATGGAGGAAAAAAATGCTCACTGTCAAACTCCATTCGGAGTTCATGACAAGTTGGAACAACTCCATTATGAGGTGTTGGGAGATGAATTTGTCACTCATGGAGTTGTTGGAGATGTGCGTGCTCGTGATTCATGTTCGCAATCCCAACGCTCTTCACAAAGAAAGAAATCATCCACCGTTCCGGCAACTACAGTTCATGGGCATGCGGGTTCAACAATTAACACAACTGATAATGTGTGTTCAGCTGGAATGCTCGAGCGTGCGTTCGCTACGAATAGGGAGAAACGGCAACCGGTTGTTAATGAAACGGCAACTCAGGTCTTGAGAGCGTTGGATGACATCTGTACCGATGAACTTGCACCTCTTCTGTTTCGTGGACCACTCCCTAGACGTGCACGGGTTCATGATTCGTGTTCGCAATCTCAACACAGCCAACGCGAAAGAGATGTTTGCACCACATCACAACCACAAAATCCTTCAACTCTTATTGTGGTGCCTCATGATAAGGGTGCACCCACAATCGACGCTCCGAATCCGCGCGCTTACCTTGACAAATGGTTCGACGATGCGAAGACGGTTGGCCTGCAAAAAATATTGACTGAGGTGCTTTTTGAAATGTTTGTCCAAACTGCGAGCGTTGCAAAGGATGAAAATATATGGGAAAAGTTTTCAGACTGGGAAATAAGCAAACTCACAGATATGCGGTTGGAACGAAAATCCCCTGGGACTCTTCCTTCAAACCCATTGAATGTTTCAAATTTCGAGGCTTCTTGGATGTTACAATCCCTTTTGCAGGACGAGTTCATTACTCTCTCTAATGAGGAGATCGCTAGGATGACGTTTGATTTGGCATATTGTCCGACAAAAGGGTCGATTCCCCAACCTTTTTTCAGATATGCACGGATACAACGCCTTTTAAAAAGGATTCTTCTGATGGTTCCTTCTTCCGCTCATCATTCCGCTCCGGTCCGTAGACTCCCCCTTCCAGTAGCATCTCCTCCAACTTTTCAACGTCTTCCGGATTATGCTACCCCATCCACTATGTCAACGATGATTGCCTTTACTTCTGTTGTTGTTTCTGCTTCGCCTGCCACTACGGCTACTCCATTTCCTTTCGGTTGTATTGTGCTCGCTCCCACGCCGTCGAGAGACCATCTCTATGTCTATACAGGACCCTTGGAACAACCAAGTTCTTCTAATTTTAACATTGCGATCTATGACTCTCTTGAATCTATTGGTCCCAAAAAGACACTTGCACACCTGTCCTATCTTGACACTTCTCGCAGGGTGGAAGATATTGAGGAAGCTGCAGCACATTTGAATACGAACATGAACACTTGGAGATGTGTGGATGCTGCCATTCATCTCGATTACAATCGACAAAGACAGATTCGATTCGGAACTTTTGAGGAGTATCGTCGCAAAGTGTTGCAACAAGTTTCTATTTGTGACCTGCTGCAAGAGTACCATTCCAATGAAGGAAGTTGATATCTCTACTAAGAGAGATAGGAAGAGAGAGGTGTTGATTGAGCTGTCGTTCATACGTTGTCTGAATCATAATTTTGTTGATGGTCAACTTTTCTTTCGGTTAAGTAATTGCCGTTACAAGAGAGATATAAAGAGAGAGATAAATAAAGGCGTCCAAAGGGGGGGGGGGGAGGGGGGACATATAGAGAGATAGCGATAGAAAGATAACGACAGATAGATAGATAGATAGAGAGACA
>BFEA01000082.1:3428009-3438189 GCA_003427395.1 Chara braunii
TTTTTATTGCAGATTCGGGGTCCTCTAGGGTAGTGCAGCACAACCCTACCTTCCAAAAAAAAAAAAAAAATCCTTGCTGGGTATTTGCGTCGCCCGGTTTCGTCAGGCGAACCCCCCCGGGCCCAACCGCCCGGCCGGGCACACCTAGCCGGGCGGCGACCCAGCCTAGCTATTTTCAACATTTTCATGTGTGGGAACCAGACAGCTGCAGCACACCAGTTGGTTACAGAGCAACGTGAGCCTTCCCTGACCTCTTCCAGAAGCAGCAGCTGCGTCGTACAGTTGAGCCCAGGGTTCATTCAGTTGCGCCCCTGGGCACGCGCAGTGAGAGGCCGGCACATCACTCAGAGGCCGCAGACCAATGAGAAAGCAACATTGTCATCACACATCTCCCATGAGCCAATCAGAATGCGGCAAACACTTGGAGATGGAGGGCTACCTGGACGTGCCTAACTGCACGAGGCCCAAGCCAGTATCTGAAACTGGGCCTGGGCGCAGACACTTGGGGCCAACCTGAAGCTAATGGGCCCCTACGCGCCTGACTCAGGGCAGCTGACACCAGGGTACACTTTCGATGTAGGAAAGTGAGCGGCCAGGTGGCCTGCGGAGGCATTGCCGCCACGCTGCTGCTGTGTCGCGTGAGCGCTGTTTAGCGCTGGCAGGCCGGGGCGGACGAGGGTGCTGAGAGGTGAGAGGGGCGCTGCCGTGGCAGCGGGCGCACGGCGGCCATAGCCGGGCTGCTGGGCTCATGCATGGTGATGGCGATGGTGGTCTTCCGGTTGGAGGCACATGCAGAGGGGGACGAGGTGTGACGAGGGGAGGAGAGAGAATGCACCTGGTGTATGCTGGCGGTCTGCATTAGTGGTGACGTCACATACGGTGGTCTTCAACTTCGATGAGCTCCTGTTTCATGAACATAGATAGGCTAGGTAGGTTGAGTAGTGTAGGTTGGGCACTGAGCGCCAAACAGTAGGAGCGGCATTGGATACTATGTTGGTGTGGCCAGAGATCATTGGCATTGACATTTGCGTTCATTGTATTTCTCTTATTTGGATGGTATCTTGGTGCATTGTGCTCTCTGCTTGGTACATGACTATCTGGGCTACTTTATGATATTGCAATTCGGATTTCTGTCTATCGCTCTCGCTCATATTCCTTGCAATTTCTTTTAAAAGTCCAGGTTTTTATAGAGGCAAGCTACTAGGCATATGACAGGCCTGCCAACATCTGATATCACCCCGATGTATTGCCTAACCAGTTCCCTATGGGACACCCTGCCACCCTTACTCATCATCACGATCCCCGACCCATCCCTTTTCTCCCAAGGTCCTACCTAAGTATACCCAGGATCATTACCCATTCTAGTGATCTTTTGACCGGACAGCGGTTATAGGCATCAGGGCTAAGCAGGTTCTCACCTCCCTCTTCAACCCTGACTGAAGCAATATCGAACGAGCCACGTTGTACCAGAAACTTCGAGCACTAGGGGTAAGCACACCACTACAAGTCACCTACCAACAAGACCATAACCTATCTGGGCGAAGAGAATATAACCACCAACACAGAGATAACTACTAATTGATGAAAAAATAAATAAAGAACTGTGATGATGATGATGATAAAGATTCAGATTGGTAGATAATGATGATGATGATGATGGAATAAAACTACCTTCCTGATCAGATACGGCCAGAACGCGGGTGCATTGGATTGGCGGACACACGACAGCTCTCGCCCCTTTGTATGCAGCAACATAATGATTACTGACTGAGGGTGTACTCACACAAGCACTATGTGATCTTGATTGATTGTATTTGACTACATTTGCAGTCAGCCCTAGATGCACCTGGCCGCAGTGTCGTCCTTTAACAACTAAAAAAGGGGCTTCACACGCCCGCGCCCTGAGACTAAGGGCAAACCAAAAATTTAATCAGTTATGATTCCCAGTGAGCTCCTGCAAACCGCTCAATCCTATCATATCCTTGTTTTTTTTCTTCTTTTTTTTTCCTCGTCATCATATCTTTTTTTTTTTTTTTTTTTTTTTTTTCCCCTTCTCATCTTATCCTTTTAATATAGATTGTGCTAGTGCGAGTACGTCCAGAGACTTGGTAGAGCAAACCAAACTCAGCTACCATTTCCAGTTGCACTCCCTCCATACCATTCAATCATATCCTTCAGTCTCAATTTTTTTTTTTTTGATGCCTCAAGTTAAAGGGATGCTATCCTGTGCTTTAGGAGCACAAAAGAAAAAATAAAAACAAATAAAATCATATAGTATATTCAATCTTATCCAATACAGATTCTGATTTTTTTTTATTATTATTTTTTTTTAAAAGGCTAATTCTTTAAGCCCAACCAATTCAATTACCTGTCAAATCTGGACAGGACGGCCTTTCAGGCCTTTTTTTTATTGTCATTATAGTATTACGGGGAACCCCGTAGCAGCCACATCCGTGCTCAAGCCTCCAACGAGGGAACATGCGGGAGCTGCACCCACCTGCAGGTGCGATACCTGCTGCAGCAGGTGGGCGATACCAGCCAGGGGTCAGCCGGAAGCATCAGGACCGAGCTTCTTCGATGGGCCAGTCACTGTGCCTCCCCTCCGGTCCCCTCCCCCTATGAACATCAGCAGTCTCTGCTAAATGCCACTCGGGGGGAATAAATTTCAATCTTATCCATAATTATTCTTAGATTCTTAGATAGCATTTAACAACAACTTCGCCATTCCGGAATTGAACAGTTTTTTTCTTGAATCTTATGCACTATTTTTCCGATTGTGGATATATTTATTATAATTATTGAATCCTATGCACTATTTTTCTTTTTCCTTGTCAGCATATTGAACAGTATATTCTAAGATAATTATGGAATGATTCTGGACAGCATTCCACAACTCTAAGTCTCTAATCCACAGCCACAGATTTTCCGACTGTGGACATATTCATTCAATCTTATCCACTACTCCAGATTCTGATATAAAAATTTCACTCTTCAAAAACTTCTCCATAGTTATTAATTATAGATGATTCCCGAATCTCCATCACATACCATTCCACAACTCACCTCTATTCCACATATTTTCTCAGAGTGCTGGAGGCAAGCTTTGTAAGGGACGCAGATTCATCAAGACTTAGTTCCCTTCTTTTTTTTTTTTTTTTTTTTTTTTTTTCCTTGGTCAACCATCCGACTCCACACATGGCGCTTTTTTTTTGGTCAAACTTCCTTCTCCAGAATGCCCCTGCGCTTGCGCCGTCAGGAATCGATGGATGGATGGATGGATGGGATCGATTCCTTCTTTTTTTTTCTTTTTTCTTGACGACTCTTTCGAAGAATCGATGGATGGATGGATGGATGGATGGGAGTCGTTGGAGAGCTAAGCTCTTCCTCGACGACTCTTCTTCGGTAGAATCGATGGATGGGACTATTAAACCACCAGTACTTGGCCCAGCTATCGGCCGCGGCGCTTTCCCGTATACGCGCCGCGCCTTTAGGGCTTCGGGGTACCGGACCACAATGGCTGGAAGCGCCAGCGAAAAAAGAATTGAAACGGTACCCCGGCGCTTCGGCGAAAATCGGCGCGCAGGGGCATTCCAGGCTCGGCATCGATAGCTGGGCCAAGTACTGGTGTTTAATTGGGTGGGTCTCTGGTTTTCGGACTGTGTGTCAAACGTCATCTCCACAAGGCGTGTCCCTCCCAGAATCCACCGAAGAGGATAAGCTCTTCGTTGCACCTCTTTGGTAGAACGGATGGACGGTGACTTCTCTCACCAGCACCCCTTTTTTTTTTTTGGGGGGGGTGGGGGTGGTTAACAGCACCCCTTGCATCCACTCGGGATGTTCTTTGTTTAAAAAAAAAAAAAAAAAAACAAGGATGGATGGATGGGTCATGGATGGGGAGTAATTGGAGAGCTAAGGGTTCTTGACGGCTCTTTGGTAGAATGGATGGATGGGGCTAATTGGGGTTAAATTGGGGGGTGGCTAATTGGGGTTAAATTGGGGGGTGGCTAATTGGGGTTAAATTGGGGTTGGCTAATTGGGGTTAAATTTGGGGGTGGGTAATTGGGGTTAAATTGGGGGGTGGCTGATTGGGGTTAAATTGGGGGTGGCGCTGACTATTCTAAAAGGGCCTAATTTACCCGTGTGATGACATCTATGCATGCGATGTGGAACACTAGCAAGCTATGAACAGTCAGGTTCCTGTTCGGGTCCGACGGCAACGGGAGCCAGTCATTCCAAATGGTAGTCTCGGAGACGGCGGTGGGGTAGTGGAATGGACAACTAGTATCGGGAGAAGACGGGTTGTTCCCCCTGAAGAAGACCGCGTGGCGGCGGTCGAAACCGGTGGGGTGCCATACCCGCCCGGAACACTGGTATATCTGACGTGTGTAACGTGTGCAACAATGAAAGATACTGTGTATCTGACGTGTGTAACGTGTGTAACACTTAAGGTCCAGTGAAGGATACTTGAGTTTGTAACATTGTCGATAACATCTGTTGTCTTCTGATAACATCTGTTGTCTGATTTCTATTGCATTCTCTCTATCATCATACATCCTTGCAATTCTTACCTGGAAGTTCTCTATTAACTTGACGAGGCCTCTTTGGTATGTTCAGGAAGCCCCTACTTTTCTTACAACTTCATCAAAGAAATAATAGGTTTCGAGATTTGCGATATTAGCGTTGACACACAAAGATGGGTGGAAATCAGGCCCGGGTCCCGGCTTTGTTTGCTAATAAAGCTTGCTTTCTTTACAAAAAAGAGGAGAGAAAAAAAAAACAAAAACGGTTCTGGATAATATTCAATCACATGCATCCAATGCATTGACTTCTCAATCACATCATGCACATCCATCCGCTGATTTTTCAATCACATGCATTAAATGAGTGGATACGTCCCAGCACGTGCTGCTCCCCATGAATAGTCCCAAAAAAAACAAAAAGTAAAAAAGCACTTTAAAAAATGAGTGGATACGATTGAATGCTAAGTCGGGATATCATTCGCTCCGCAATCTGGATCCCATCTGTGTTCGCCAACCGGGCCGCCCGGGGTCACCACGGTTGCCTGGGCGCTTCAGGCGGACTACGGCCAAGGAAGGCCCCTGTAAAAAGAGCAGCGGAAAAAAAGATTAAAAAAAAAAAATCAACCCGCAATGGCCATAGCCTCTGCTGCTACTTGATGAGGGGTGGGGGACGATGAGAAAGGGAGGCGCAGCTAGCTACTGGCAAAATGCTCGGTCTTTGCGTTAGCCGGAACCCCCACCGGCGGCCCCACCCCCCCAGGGGCGACATGAATTACCTCGTTTGCGAGGCCCTATGCTTGCAGGGGTCCCCTCTATATAGTCTTAGGTAGGTAGGTAGGTAGTGTGAGGTGAATTTGAGAGAAGACTATAGCTTAAAAAAAAAAAAAAAAAAAAAAGCGTTTTGAAGGAAACTACACTGGAACAACTTTCGGGTCGAAATTCTTTGCCCATTTAAATACAAAAAAAAAAATAATTAAAAAAAAAAAAAAAAAATCGGGATACCTTTTTTCCCCGCCCCCCCTCTTATTTTCCATTAAAAGAAGGAAATTTCCATCACACCCATCCATCGATTTTTCATAATTATCATCGGGATACCTTTCCATCCCATCCATCCATCGATTTTTCATAATTATATTAAAAGAACTGTCAATTATACATTCTGCTGAATGGACGGATGGATGGATGGATGGATTTGATGTCATCGGGATCACTTTCCATCACATCCATCCATCCATTTTTCAATGGCATCCATCCATCCATCCATCCATTCATTCATTCATTCATTCATTCATTGCCAGAGCTTTGCAGCACTTTACCTGGCCCACCGAGTTTGCGCAAGAAAATCTAGTCCGGTTGTTTCGAAGTATACTTAACAAAAAATCATGTTTCACCGCAGCTTTACCTGGCCCACCGAGTTTGCGCAAGAGCTTTGCTGCACAAATGTACGTCTTCTGCATTCTATGCCAGCACAGGACCCGACGGCCTCTGGCCTTACGGACTCGGGGACTCGGCCCTGATGGCAGAGACCCACCGTGAGGCGGGCAGCAGTACCGCCTGGAACAAAAAAAGGCCTGGGATACGTACCGCCCATTTCTTTTTTTTCCTTTTTTTTTTCTGTTTGGGTACCGCCCATTTCATATTTTCATTTTCTCTATTTTCCTTCGTTCCCAAGCAGCAGGTTGACGTTCGAGCGCGTCAATGGCTGAGAAGCACACGTGGCTAGCAGGGAAGTGCACACCATAACAAGTGCTCGAGAGAGAGAGAGAGAGAGATGAGAGAGAGAGAGAGAGAGGATACGGAATGCACGTGCGGCTCATGCCACGTGGCGACGTGGCGTACGCTGCCACTTGCATTCCCTAACCGAAGAGAGAGAGAGAGAGAGAGAGAGAGAGAGAGAGATGGAGGGAGGTTAGAGAGCGCACATGGCTGAGAACGCCGCATGGCCACATGCCATGCACTACTATGTGTATTCTCTCCCTCTCTCTCTCTCTCTCTCTCTCTCTCTCTCTCTCTCTCTCTCTCTCCTATGCAGTTTTCATGGTGCTTCCGCGCATGCATACTCACGCTTTTTCTTGAACGTCAACACGCCAACCAGCATTCGGCCAGAAAGGAAAAATCAGAAAAATAGACTGGCCAGTGTCAGTTCTTTTCTTTTTTTTTTTTCCCAAAAAAATCACGCAGTGCTGGTTCTGACCACTGACAAGTTTGTTGTGCCGTGCCAAAAAGGAAAAATCAGAAAACAACAAAAGGAAAAATCAGAAAAATAGACTGGCCAGTGCTGTTTCTCCATTTTTTTTCCCCCCAAGAATCACGCAGTGACCAGTGACAATTTTTTGGCCCGAGTCACAGAGTCCCAGAGTCCCAGCGTACCTGGGGCCAGAGGCCGACGAGTCCTATGCTGGGAAACTACCGTCTTCCCTCCAACATAACGCACCTTGAATGAACGTATACAAGGTATGTTTGCGGACCGATACAGTCGAAATGAGGGTGCGTTGTGTTCGCGGGATGATTGTAGTCCGTTGTGCGAAATTTTTGCCTGGAAACTGAGGGTTCCCGGTGTAATGCTGCAATGGAACATAAATTTTTGCACATAAATTTTTGCGAAGTAAAACACTTCTAATCGACCAGTCAGAATCCAAAAATTAGAAAGTGTTGCGGAGATTTTTGCTGTGAAAATTTAGATAAAGCAATATTATCGTAATTAACCCTTTCTTAAAAAACTACCCAGAATCCAAAAATTTCGGATGCATTATGCATTACTCCAATTATCTGACTCGATACAGACCAGCAATTACACTGGATATAGAACAGCACTTATACAGAAGTACACTCACCAAAAAAAAAAAAAAAAAAAAAAACAATCAAGACAAAGAAAAAAAAGAGAGAAATTTAGAAATACAAATCAGAAGAGGATAAACGCAAAAACGACGACAAGTCGATTTTTATCCTTCATCTGCTGAATGACAATCTTTCATATGTTGTTTGGCGTATCCTCCCTCTCTTCTACCGACTTTTAACCGACAGTGTTGACTTTAGACTTTTACCTCCATCCTTCCCGATCCATCCTTTGCCTCAACTGAAGGACATCGTCGTGACATTCTCGCTACTCAAGTTTGACTTTGACCGACAACCAGTTTGACTTTGACCGACAATTTATAACTAACTGGCTTTGACTCTGACTTTGTCAATATACAACTGACTTTGTCAATATACAACTGACTTTCCACTTTGACAATCTTTAACTCACTTCGACTGACGACCCCTAGCCGCCTTTCGACTTTGCCTACCATTCTCACCATCTTTGACTTGGACTTTGACTGACTTTGACTTTGACCACTTAAAAACTGACTCGAACCATATGCTTTGGCCGCATAATATCGTCCTCAGATTCCCGCCACTCAAGTTCGACTTTGACCGACAATTCATAACTAACTGGCTTTGACTTTGACTTTGTCAATTTACAACTGACTTTCCCCATTCGTCACCCAAACGATACCGTCCTCAAATTCCCGCCTCTCACGCTTGACTTTGATTTGATTAACTATCTAACGGACTCACGACTTCTGCCACACATCATCTTCATCGTTTTCTCCGGTCATCATTCATCATCATTGTCATCATTATCATTGTCTGCCCGACCCGTCATCGTACTCTCCGCATTGACGATGCCTGATGCCTGTTCAACTGAAGTCTCAAGGAACTTTCCATTCTATTTGACGCCACCAACGGCAACACGCGTAGTCAATGCAGTCCATGAAACTTCTTCAAAACGGTCAAAGAGGTGAGTGAAACTTCCCTCAACCGCAATGAAGTTTCCCAGAACTTTCACGTCCATTTGTCCAGACATCTGATGCTGCCAGCCCGGCTCGACTCTAAGAAAGTTCACTTCCACGCACTTTCAGTTAGGTCTATCTATTTACCTATTTATCTATTTATCTATCAATTTATCTACCTATGGACACTTTAGGCCGGGCACGTGAGTGAAATTCTTCGTCGGGATGTTTAGTGTGTCCCTCCCGTTGCAGTTGCTGTTCAGACTGTTCTATCTTGGTACTTTGCCGGTCAATGAAACTTCGTCGACGCGTCACTGAAGCGTCACTACAACTTCGCCGAAAAGTTCCATTCGCGCTTCACGCCGGGCACGTGTAATTGCTCAGCGTCTTGATGACGAGGCCTTCTGTCCGTCATGTCCGACGTCAAATTCGTCGGGATCTCGAGTCTGGCCCTCCCGTTACACCTGCTGTTCTCTCTCGGTACTTGACCGGTTAAAGAAACTTCGTCGACGCGACACTGAAGCGCCACTGAAACTTCGCAGAAGTTTCTTTCGCACTTTAGGCCGGGCACGTGTAATTGCTCGGCGTCTTGATGACGAGACAGTCCTGTCCGTTCCAATTGCTGTTGTCCGGATAAGTGACCTGAGTGATGTTGATTCTAACGTACTTGTTCAGAAAATTGTTCTTCACATCCGGCTGAATAGTCCTCTTGTGGACTAGATTGCCCCAGGTACTGAACACTCTATTACACGTATCGTAATCCCAGGGCCCGTTCTTCGAGTCCGAAAGCCCACAACCATTGGCGTTCACCGTCGTTGTATTCTTCGCCGTGCTGCAACGCCAACAAGCACACCACACACACACACACACACAAACACACAACGAGAAAGAAAAAAAATTGAAAAAAAAAAAACGAAAGCACATGAGAATCCGAAGAAGAAAAAGAACCGCAACGAGACGCAGCACCGCTGCCACGTGTCATCGGGATTTGTCATGCAGCAGCCAATCAAGACGGCATCAAACAAGACAGGCTTTAGTACGGAGATCAGGATCGCGATTGAAGCAGGGGACGCGCGTTCTTATTGCGGACAAATATCGGGACCCAGACCAGTGCTCCACACAATTGAGAAATCCATCGCGCCTTATATCCAAGTCTAAGGAATATCCAAGTCTAAGGAATACATATATATATATATATATTGTCACATGATATCAGAGCGTATATATATTTGCGCTCTGATACTCTTGTAACAATATATATATATATATATCGTCACAAACAGAACTGCCCGGTAAAACCGTAGGCAGAGAGAGAGAAGAGGACAACAAACGAGGGGCTGTGACAAACTGTTTCGTCGGAGTTTCACCGACTCATCAGGAGGCTGAACCCTCAACAGTCTGCAGAATCCCCTCACTGATTACACTGTAAATGATAATCTACCTTAACCAAAATGAAAGTAGCCTATCACTCACCCATACATTTATATATACATTTATATATACATTTATATATGTATAGATTTATAGTTTATATATACAGATCTATACGGGCTTCCAGCCGGGTCGACCGGATCGCCTTGTTGGCCCGGCCGTCGAGGACCAGCGAAGGACCCAGCAATTTTTTTTCTCTTTTAAATCCTAATACTCCGAAACGAAACTATTTAACGAAATTAACTGAACTACTTTTCATCTCGGGGTCACGTCGATATTCTTTGCCAAGAAGAGAGAAGAAAAAACTATTTTAAGAGAAAAACTATTATAATGTTTTTCATTGCTTTTTTGCCCGGCCGAGCAACTCCCCCCGGACAACTACGGTAGCCTAGAAAAGAGACACCTCGTCCAATGTCCACGCACTTTAAAAACGTCAATGATCCCCGCCCCCCCCCC
>BFEA01000082.1:3441074-3473295 GCA_003427395.1 Chara braunii
GGTGCAGGCGTTGGGACTCTGTGGTCTAGTGACAGAATGGCCAAATCTGGACCGCTGTCCTGACACATCCCAACCCTGGGAAAGAAAGTGAAAAAATAACACAAAACTAGCTACAAGCCAAAACTCCAATCACAACCCACCAAATTGTCAGCCAAAAAAAGAACGACAGCTTGAACAGAGCTGAAAAAAAGCTACTGAAATTCAACATCTACACTACTCTCTACTGTCATTTAGAACACTATTCTACAAGAAGACAGAACCTGAACCGTTCCTTCCCCTATCGTCTCTAGAATCTCAATCTATCTTATCAAATCCTCTCTCTCTTGCCTAACCCGGCTTGAAAGAGGGAGTCTACTGTACTGATGGCGCTCCTTCCACTAGTATCCCTTCTGCCAGCCTCCTGAGGCTATAAGCAACCGAGCAGCCCAGGTTGAGAATCTTACTCCTCCTGTTGGAATAACCAAGAAGCCAATACTAGTTGTCCTTCACCATCAATCGAGGCAAAAGAACTGTTAACGCACCAAGTTTGACGAAACCATAATTTGTCACCGATTCTGTTGATGGGCTTGACGACTTTCCTCTGCCAGTCCGCATTGATTGCTCTTCTCAGACCCTGCATCACTGTAGTCCTGATTTGTACATTGGTCCATTGCTTGTCTTCAAATACTTGATCATTCCTTGTCAGCCAAATTACTGAAAACAGGACTGCTCTTGCCGTTTGTGCTGTGTAGCCCCATCCCTTGGTGAGGGACAGGCTATCTGGGATACCTCCAAGTAACGTCCAGACTTTGTCCCACTCCAACTCTTGGCCAGGTAGCGTTTTCCAAATGTTTATCCACCACTTCCAGATGCTGGCTGAGGCCGGACAGTCCCACCACAGGTGGACTGTCGACTCAAATGCCCATTCACATCGTAAGCATTTCAAGTCCACTTCCAGTCTCCTCCCCGCTAGCCACACTGCAGATGGGGTGGCCAGCGTTAACAACAGCCATAATATGGATGCTTGGCGCTGACAAGGAATTAACTTGAGTTGTTCCCAACAGTTTTCGAAGGTTTTCCCAATTATATTCGGGTCACAGTCCAATAACGCCTGCCATCTAGCACGAGCCACTGTGAAAGGGTCTTTTTTCGAGATGACAGCTTTATATCCAATACTCTGCGTATATTCCAACAAACATACATTAGTACTCCCTTCTCCCAGAGCCCTCCATTCCCACATGCAGGGGTCTAATTTCAAGGACTTGACAGGTATGCCTTTCAACAGCAATGTGCAAGACTGTTTTCCTTATGATGAGACAATTTCTCTGACGCGGATCTGAGAAAATATAGATCCCACTGTCGGGTGCTCATCATCTTTCATCTTCAACAGAACGTTATCTCCCCCATTTTTCCATCCTTGAAACTTCCTGTTGCCATCGGACCGATCCACATTCGCGTATCCTCACCTTCACAAACGAACCATGTTCCAAAAGGTTCCACAACAGCTGGATGCAGCTGGTCCTTCCAATGTTGAGGAACAGCTGCTATCAACATAGACAGTTTATGACCTACATTCCTCATGTGCCCAAGTGACTCACGTACCTCCGACTCCGTCTTCCATGTGCCAAGCAGAGTGTTCCAAATATCCCCAATCCTTAACACACCTTTTTATATCCATTTGCGACCAAAGCTGGTGTTGTCGGCTTTGATCCATTCATGTCCTGGCAATCATATCTTCGGATTCTCAAACAGGGGTTGAGCCAAGATCTCTACTTTTGTGACAGGTTCTACCCACACATCTGGTTTGAGTTTTTTCCAGGCTGCAATAATCGCTTTCCAGAATGGTGATTTGATTTGCCTATGTTGGAACGAGTATAGCATAAGACAGGTCCATACATCTTGTGGACGCACTAGGTTCCACTCCGATGCAAGAATATACTCGGCCATTCCCACCCAATAAGGGGCTGGATTCACAGTGCTCGCACGGATCAGCCATCTGATCTGCATCGCATTGATCTGCTTTGAGGGATCGAGCAATCCCAACCCACCTTTCGCTCTAGGGGTACATATCATCTCCCAGGCTACTTTGGAGATAAACGAATCTTCTTCTTGGGCATACGGTTTCCAAATGAACTTCGTCTTCTTTGTCTTGGTTAAGGTATACAGCTGCTTACCAAGTGCTCTCACTGTCCCTACATACCATAGTAATGCGAATAGTGTCCCATTTACGACTAGTGCTCTGCCGAAGAGGGATAAGTGGGGGGCTTTGCCCCATGTTGTCATCCTGTGCATTGATTTCTGCAACAGCAGGTCATCCTGATCTCCTTCACAGTCCAATAGTGAGATCTGGACCCCCAAGAAACGCTCCGACAGGCTGTCAGTCACTCGTTTCATACCCCACTCACACGTGATTGTGAATTCCATCGGGAGGAGATATGCTGACTTATGCCAATTTACCTGTGCTTCCGAGAGGTTGGAATAAACGTCCAGTTCGTGCTTTAGAGATCCCAGCGATTCTGGCGTATTCTCAGATATCGCAAACAGATCATCAGCCAATGCTTTGACTTTACATTGCGAGGTACCTACCTGAAGGCCTTTGATTCGCACATGAGCACGGATGTTGTTCAGCAGCACTTCCATTTGCGTTGCAAAGAGGAGTGGTGCTAATGGGCAACCCTGTCGTAGTAACCGAGTGAGACTGAACGGCTTAGAGACCTGTCCATTGATTATCACTGATGATGTGGAAAGTGAGTACATAGCGACAATCCATTTACAGAAATTGTCTCCAAATCCCATTACTTTCAAGGTTGTGAGGACATATGACCAATTCACACGGTCATATGCCTTTTCTAGATCTAGTAACAGAACTGCGACATTCAGAGAATCATTCTGTACAATCTCCAGCGTTTTGATGGCCGTAACTATATTATCAAAAATCGATCTACCTTGCACGAATGCTGCCTGATCATTACAAACCAATGAAGGAAGATACTTTGTCAATCTTCTTGCTAATATTTTCGCAAGCAACTTGTATGAAACATTTAACACGGAGATTGGTCGCCAATTTTGAATTTCTGCACGGTCACCTTTCTTAAACATCACAGAAATGATACCATGTCGCATATTTTCCGACAGCATTGAACCCGAAAGTGTCTTATTGTAGATTTCAACTAGGCTAGTCCCCACCTCACTCCAGATTGCCAGATATAGTTCTACGGGAAGACCATCGTCTCCAGGGGTCTTACCTTTGGCCATAGCTTTCAAAGCTTCCCAGGCCTCCTCTGTTATGATCGGGCGGTCTAAGTCCAATCTTCCTGTAGTTGAAATCCTGATTGTCGTGTTATTCTAGTGATCGGACTCTTCATCCAGGTTGTTTGTTACATCAGCACCTTGTAACCTTGACGTCAGAATATTCTGGTAATAGATCACAGCATACTCACACAGCTGTGTGAGCTCCTTGGCCCTTGGTGCAGATGAATCAAACGGGTGTTGTAACTCTCACATCGGAACAGATGAGCGCCTTGGTAGCAATTTCTGGAATGATTCTTTAGTCATTCTGTCGTATATAGTTATCCCTTTCACTAGCAATCGTTTTGACCACACTTCAGAGTTCTTTTTCTGAAGATCATCCCACTCCCCCATCAATTTTGCTATTTCTTTTCCCCAAACCAAGTTGGAAACTGGATGTTCCGCCATTCGCTCCTCAGCATACTTAATCCTTCTTTTCACACTCTCTTCCGTTTTGGCTCTGTTTGTGGCCATAATTCTCGAAAATATATTCAACAGGTTTGAAAATAACTTGGACCCAGAGTTCCACCACTGTTCTCTCGTAAGAAAACTAGAGCGAGCAGTTTCCCATGTTATCCAAAACTCCTTCATCCATGTCACTCACCCTGGATCTTCCAGGTTTTGTGCATTGAAACGAAAAAGGCATTTTCCCTGAGTTGGGGGTGCAGTCATCAAGGATAAGCATACTGGCTTATGGTCAGATAAGGGGTTCAGGGTTTCTTCCACTGCAATGACTGTATCCCATAGCTGCGTGGATATTAGGAAGTAGTCCAGTCTGCGGACAGTGGTACTTGTCCTTTCGTTCCAGTTAGAGAACCACGTAGGTCCTGGCATATCCGGATGAGTCAAACGGTATGGATCGATGAGATTTAATTCATTCATCAGAGATAACAGTGCAGCCTTATCTCGTACACTTGGTGCAGTCGAGGGGGTAGCGTCTAGCGACGTATTCCAATCTGCAGCTAGTATGGTCTGATCACATTCAAGAATTACATATAGCAGTTCATCAAAAAAGTTAACTCGCTCTGCACGGACCATGGGAGCATAAATAGAAACCACCAAAAACTCATGTTCATCCTTAAGGAATTTTATCCAACACCACTTTCCCCACAAGTCAGAGTAGAAACCTATAATCTCAATATTAGCATCTCGATGGATCAATATCGTCGTGCCTCCCCTTGTGCCCTGGGCAGGGGACCAAATTTGGGGCCCATCCCACCAATGGCCCAACGCATTGATTTTTTCTTCATTAAGCTTAGTTTCTTGTAGACAGGCGATATGACATCTATTATCGTGAAGCCATGATTTTAATCAACCCCGTTTGTCCCTTTTTGTGGTGTCCCCTAATCCCCTTAGGTTCCACGATGTCAAGTTTAACTTAGACATTACCTACTACCCCACCTGTTGATGGATGGATAGAGGGGTCTGGGTGTGGGGTCTCGTTCGGTGCTTCTCAGGGAGAGGCAAGTCAGTTTTTAACGAAGTGTGAGTTCAATTTCTTCAGGTTCGGCGGTCTCCCATCCACTTCAGCTAAGATTTTTGCAGTACAGAAGGGGGGAACTCTTACTCTAGCCAATTCCTGACGACGTTTCTCCACCAACCACATGAGAGGTAACAGGCATAGCCCTAAAGCTTCCAGAAGCTCTAACTGTCCCAGCTCGAATCTCACATCAAAAATAGTTACGAAAAACTTAAGTTTCTTTCCACGCTGGTCCGGGTGATCTAAGATTAACCTAACCATCAGTTCGTCCCCAATCCATTGTAGTTGAAACTTGTTCCAAATTGCCATTCTGATCAGACTGAGAATCGCGGAGGGCATTGGTTGCTCTGGAGAGGCGATGTTAACAAGCACCTGCGTCCCTTCTGGGTCCGAAAAGGACACAATCCATAGATTATTTCGGGCATAGGTACAGAATAGAGGTAAAATCCTTACCTCGAGGCCTTGGATTTGACCTTTTTGCAACGCAGCAACGAGCGTTCTTCTTCTCGTGGTCTTAGTCCCCGGCGTACCGGTAACTGTATTCTGTGAATTTTCGGAGCCTTGTGGTGAGATCCATTCTCTGTTCCTCAATGAGGACGCTGAGGGACTACCATCTAGCCGTCGTTGCTTACCTAGCCCGATTACCCTCGAGCGAGGAGTCGATATGTCCGGAGTAACCGATTCATGTCTTCCTCCTGTTAAAGTTCCTGCAGACGGCCGTGCTGTTTGCTGATGCGGACTCTGTTGATGCTCTTCCGGTCTGACCGGTGAAGGTACATTCTGCATTACAGCTGACGTTCCTCCTGTCTGCTGGAGACCAGGCTGCACACTTGGATTGTTGTACGGGGCAAATCCTGAGGCCCACTGTTGTTGAAGATGCAGCATCCATGGGTGAACACCCATGTTGATCGCAGGATCCCCTGCCAAGGAGAACATAACGCTGGGGTGTGAATGCAGACCTGGCGAGAAGATAGGGTTGACGTGCGACGAGCTTCCCCCTCCACCGATACTTTGCCCCCATCCGGGACCATTGCCCATTGGGGGCATACCTCCCACATAGCTTGGTTGGAACCCTTGTGGGGACCCTGTCCCAGAACCTCCGGCTGTGCCTCTTTCTAGAGTAGCATCCCCTCCCATCATGCCCGAAGCTCCATCACCTCCTGCCACTGGTGCTCCATTCAGATTCGCACCCTGGTTACTTTGGTTACCAGGTGGGCAGAGATGTCCTTGATATTGTGGTCGGCTAGTCGCTTCCGATTGACCTTGCTGTGCCGGTAACTCCTGACCTTGTTGACGATTTCGTCTGCACTCAGCTTCCGTATGGAAAAACGCTCTACATCTCCTGCATCTTGGCGTCCCGGCAAAAGCCAACTTGACTTCTAGGGAATCTCCTTCACATGTATCCACCCAGATTTTATCTCTCATATTGCCTCTTGCCGCCGGATCAATCTCAAATTTAATATTAATCAGCGTCGGCTTCAATCTGTCTTGCTCTGCAGGGTGGACACGAACAACTGGTCCAATCGCTCGTGTGACTTGCGCCTCCAAATAGAAAAAGGCATCGAGTGGGACTTGGACTGCGATGACCCAAAAAACTGAGTCGTCCTCCTCCTGCCTCTGTGCCTTCAATTGTGCCTTGGTAAGCCAAGGTTTAAATTCGAAAGCATAGCGCGTCAAACCAATTGTAATCTCGTCTCGCTCTTTTAGAATCATCCAGTTCACGACTGCCACGTTCTTTGCCACATACGACACTACATAAGGACTCTCTACTTTGACTCTCCCCCTGCTGAAAGTGGCCGAGTCAAGTGATCCATCTGCACTTCTCTCATCTTCGAATGCCCTCACGATATCCTCTTTGACTTTTCTCGACAGAAACCTAGCACCATCCCGGAAGATAATAGTAACAGTGTGCTCCTTGAGCTAGGAGATCTTCACTTGGTCGATATGCCTGTTCACTTTAAAGCGTACTTCTCTCCCTTCGCCACTCATTACTCCCGGATCAATGCTTGCTGGCATAATCCCATTTCCATAGCATCGTCTCGCCAACTCTCGTAGCCTTTCATTGTCTTCCTCGGTCTCTGCCGGTGCCGCTTGGGGAGAGCGAGGTCCTCGAGTCATTTCTACCTCTGTCATCGCTATGAGTGGGTAATTGTCTGCACTTAGTTCTATTGTTTCGCCAAAGGATAACAGCTAGCTTTAGGATTTTAATACAGGAAGGCAGTTTCGAGAATAAGCTTCGTCAACTTTTATGCTCCACTACTATCCGTCGTATAGCTCCTGGCTTGATCCGACTCGGGCGTCATACTTCTCAACCTCTCAATCTTAATAAGTCTGCTTAGTCTACAAACTACAATCGTGGACGTACCCGGGGCTTCTGGCAAGGAGAAGCCATAGCAACAAGGCTATGTCGCGCCGTCGAGGCGACGCTATGCATATTCTAGGCCTTGACGCAGCGCTATCACGTTGGTAGTCGCTTCGGCGAAGCTCACCGTCGTTACCGATAGGCGTACACTAGGTCCGAGCGCCGTAGCGCCGGCGGTAGCGCACGGGGCCGTCCAACACTCCCTCGCATGTCTCATTTCGATCAAATTCATCAATCTTTTACAAGGATTCGAACTAAGGGCCTTTTTTTTTTTTTTTTTTTTTTTTTGTGTTTTTAAGCCCAGGGTGTTGTAGAATAGAGAGGCCAAGAACCAGAGGGCCTTGTATTTATTAACAGTTGTTGGTCATGGCATTGGATGATAGGTGTACCCGGCAATTGAAACAAATAGGGGCCTGCCTTTGTATCAACAGGGCCGAGGTCCGACTAGCAAAAAGGATAGGATAGGATCGAGCTCCTGAATCTGGATAGCAAAAAGGATAGGATCGAGCTCCTGAATCTGGATGTGTTTTATGCAGAGATGCAGAAGAGCAGTTCAATCTCGATTTCCTGCACATCTCCACAACCTTGTCCAGATTCAGGCATTCGATCCGATCCTCTTTGCTAGTGGGACCACGCCCCAGCTGTTCACGCATGCGTGTAGTACCCGATTCACGGCATACTGACAAGAAAAAACTTGTACTGAATGAATGAATCTGACTGCAATCCTGGCCAGAGCTGGATGAATCTGACCGCAACGACGTCCACAGCTGAGTAGGAAAAGTCCTCGTGTGAGTATGCCCTCAGCCAGATGACCGGGGCACTACCGTCTTCCCCCGAACACAACGCACCCGTATTTTGGTTGTATCTGGCCGAAAATATAGCTTGTATTTTTTTTAGGGTGCGTTATGTTGGGGGGAAGACAGTAGGCCAACGGGCCTAACTCCGTACGCTAAGGCACACAAGCGATATTCAGGAGGTCGTGGGTTCAATTCCCGTCCTTCAGGTCTGTGCCCGGGCATGTCTGGTGAAGTTGATATCCTCAGGTCTTTGCCCGGGCATGTTCGGTTTTTTTTTTTTCTTTTTTTTTTCCCCTCTAGTCTGAAGTTGATGTCCTATCAATCTATACTGATATCCAGCGGCCTAGCTCAGTTGGTAAGGCTCGCAAGTGGCATTCAGGAGGTCATGGGCTCGATCCCCATTGGCCTCATGCCTTCCTGGGCTTACTTGGCACCCGCTACCCAAGAGATAGACCACTAGATCCCCCGATCTGCATCAAGCAGAGTTTGCTATGTTCGTAGGGGAGGGGCCCGAGGGGAGGCACGGGGGATTGGTCAGCTTTATCCCTGGTGCTACCGGTCGTCCCCTGGCCGGTATCCTGCAGGCTCAAGGGGCCGTAAAAACACGGCTCTGGTATGCTACAGGTTTCCCCGTATGCCTATAGGTAGGAGTACTAGTGGTAGTTTGGTAGTGTGAGGAAAATTGAGAGAAGAGTATAGTTCAAAAAAAGAAAAAAGAAAAAAATCTATACTGATGATGCTACACAGCACATCTTTCCCAGACCAACAAACCTACCTCCGTCTATATGGTAAGCTACAAAAATAACAGTTGCGTTCAGGAGGGTGTGGGTTTGAATCTTCTTGCTCAGGTTTTTGCCTGGGCATGTCTGGTGAAGTTGATGTGCTACCATCTACGGTAGTCTAGACACAGGTCGTTGTCCCCTAAGAGAGTTTAGCACAAGGCTTATGCACAACAAGATGGTTTCAACATGCCTGTGCCAAGTTTGGTGTTTGTTGGGGTCTTGGAGTTAAACTGTTTTGGATAGCCCTGAAAATCCTAAAAATCCTGAAAACTGAAATGAGTAAATTTTGCATGAAAACACACTTTTGCCTTGCTGTTTTATAGGTTTTAAAAGTTTTTTTTTGCATTTTTTTTGTGTAAGTAGTTAGTATGATCTCCACTCCATGAATTGGTGGCAAATTGGTTAAAATGACCAGTGGGTTTTGTTATAAATGGCCTGTCAGTGACAAGTGGTCTGAAAATTGAAGCCTCCGTTAACCGTCTCTCTAGCAGTGCTCAGTCATACTGCTGGTTCACTAAATCTGGGAAAATTGCAGAAATACCCCTTTGCAAAAGTATAGGAGCAACTTTACCGGTCCGTGCAGGGATGGTTTCGTATGAGTAAATTGCAGAAATACCCCTTTGCAAAATTATCGGAGCAGCTTTACCGGTCCGTGCAGGTATGGTGACAAACAAACACATTTGCGAGCAGCCCAGCGTCGTTTGAGGTGAGGTGTATCTACGCACAAGTACCAGTCCGTGACGCCGCTCAGTTGCAGCGGCAAATATACCGCACGGTACCTGGTTTTGCAACAGAGGACACATGGGCCTTGGAGCCCTTGCCTCAGCTCACGCCGATCATTTGGGTCTCTACCACCTGTTGATAAATCTGCACAGAAACCTTTGAAAAAGGGTATAACATTGTCTGCAACTTTACCGGGATACTTGTCACTGTACCTGCACAAACCGGACGGGTAAAGTTGCAACGATACGTTCGCAAACAGGTATTTCTGCAATTTGCCAACTAAGTTTACTTGATGTTGTCAATCACAGGGACGCTGGACCCGCTTTCCAGCAGGTGTGGTCCCCACCAGTAGATGGAGCCTTTCTCGCAGGATCCTGGATCCACCCAAAGTGGGCTGCTCTTATAACCCCCCTAAGTGGGCTCCTGCCCTTTTTTTTTTTTTTTTTTCATAAAATCATGATGTTGTAGAGGCCAGTCACTGTGTACACAGTGATCACCTGGTGCAGTAGGCCGTGGGTTTCCAACAGAAAAATTTCCAAGAGTTAAATAATCATTCTAGAGTAAAATTACATTCTAAATTTCAAATTTTCATTCCATATGAAAAAATGTCATTCCAATTTTAAAATTTTCCGTCTTACTTGAAAACTTTCCTTCCAAGAATGAGGTATCCCTTCTTATTTGAATTGCATGCTACAGATGGAATGAAAGTCTGGATGAGTTCATGAAATATTTTAATTGTACTGTCATTCTAAGTAAGGATTTCCAGTCATAAGTAGGTTAATCCAATCCAAATTATAAGATATTTATTGTGGTAGAATGAAAATCTAATTAAAAAATTTTAAAAACTCATCCAGACTTTCATTCCATTTTGAACAAATAGATGTAGTTGGAAGGGAAAACTCATATTTAGACGGGAACTTGTCAAATTAAATTGAAAATTTTAGAATTGGACGAACATTGGAATGATAATTTATAAATATGAAGGATTTTTTTTTTATGGAACGTTTTTTCAACTTTCATTTCTCTTGGGAATTTTTTTGTTGTCCTGGAATATGAGACCACCTCCCATCCCATCCTCACGTCAATACTCCTAGCGCACCTCCTATCCCACTATCCTACCTCAGTGTGACCAAGCACTCAGGACCATTACCCTACCGATGGACACGTAACGTGGACCGAACAGCAGTGATCGGCACCAGGGCTGATAGGATGCCCAGCCCAACCCTGGTGGAAACGGAATTGGACGAGCCATGTTGAACGCGAACTTCGGCCGCCAGGCCCAGACAATCTACTACATGCCCCAAGAGGCTCTGGGCCCTAGGTTTCAGACAGGGTAACACCCATTGAAGCAGTCTACCATCCTTCCCATAGCTTACCCAAGGCCAGGCGGAACTCGGACTGGCCTGAGTGACTTATACCCCTACCCTTACCCCAGGGTCTAGGCCTTATATATAGCCACTAGACAGTTCTACCCGAATATCAGTAGGAACTCCAGTGACCCATACCTGTCCCTACCGCAGATACTAGACCCCACCCAGTGACTAGACCCCACCCAGTGACTAGACCCCCCCAGTCTGATAGTTGTGTAGTTCGAAATGTATGTGTATACCCGAAGGCTGTGTATGCGTCGTGTATCTATGTATGAAGATGTACAGACAGCACTGTGTGTGGAAACTCGTGTATGTAGCCCGTAGGTCATGCATAATTCGCAAGCTATGTATATGCCCGAGGGCTGTGTGTGCTCTCTGAATCAATGTATCGAGATGTATAGGCAGCATCATGTGTGTTTGTGCACTGCCTTGTTCGTATGCACTGCTCTGAGTGTGTGGGTCTGTCTGGGTACTGTGGTAGTTTCCCGGCCTCATGATACACCTGCAAGACTCCATACTTACATTGTATGATCTTGGTTCCGGTCTGGCTCCGCTCTCTACACCCCTCTTGAGTAGTAGTAAGGGTTCGGTGTTAGGCATATACGACTCCCAAGGGTGGGTCTCATGTTTATCTTACGATGCTCGCTGGTTGGGCTTCATCCAGGCTGGTACAAGTCTGCATTCCCATTGAAGGGGTCGATTGGAGCGTGATCACCGCTGCCTACCGCGTTTGACCCCGCAAGCGCATTGATAGTAGAAGGGTGGTAGACACCCATAGAGTCTGCTGTGATACAGGTGGGGAATGACCACATACCAATGACCCCTCCTGTGTCTGCGTCGTCCTCAAGAATTCAGGGTGTCCCTATGGTAGCGCCCGGAGGGGGACACTCATCTGAGACCCTCGGAAGGCGCGGGTTGGTGTAGGTCTAGGTCTAGAGACAGGTCTGGGTCGCACTGTTGTAGGGCTCGACTTGTGACCTGATTAGGATAACAAAAAAAAAGTTCACGAATGATGCCCCGGGACTAGAGGAGACTGTCCTTTGGACTGCCACAAGCCATCTCATTTTCCCACTAGTTGATTACAACGACAGGCACCCCCCGAGGCCTATCATCCGGCCTCCACTACAATCCGGACTTAAAAAAAAAGAAAAAAAAAAGAAAGAGAGGATGAATAATGACAACAGAACAGGCACAATACAAAGGTTTGCAACTTTATAGTAACAAATAACTCTTTTGCCTCAGGTCAAACCCACATCGCTCGCTCACTCTTCTCCGCAGAGATCGTTCAATACCCTTTATATAAAAAAAAAATATATCTAGAATATGTAGTATTGCAAGGAACATGAGCGAGAGCGATAGACGAAATTCCAATACAAAGCAGAAATCACAATTCACCGAGTTATCAGCCAAATAAGAGCAAACAATGAACTCAAATGTCAATGTTGACACTCTTTGTACGCACCAGCAGAGTATCCAATGTCGCTCTTCTCTATTGGCGCTCAGCGCCCAGCCTATCTACTCAGCACCTATACTAGCCTACACTATGGAATCACTTCGTTGTCAAAGAATGTACGTGGCGATTCTTCCTATACTACTCAAAACCTATCCTGCCAGCATACACCAGGTACGAGTCTCTTTCCTCTCACATCACCCCTCGACTTCCCACAGTGTGCCTACCCGACACCCAAAGACCACCACCACCATCACCAGCCTCCACTAAGCAAGCTCGGCTATGGCTTCTCATTGCCCGCTGCACCAGCAGCACCCAACACCACAATGCGCTTGTGTGCACCTCATCTAGCCCTTCGCCTGCCACCAGCCTCCAGCGCTCAAACCAGCAGAGCTGCCGCCAGCGAGCACGGCCAGAAATATCCTTTGGCTTCCATGCTCACTTTCCTTTATGGAAAGTGAGCTCTGCTTTGTCGAGCTTTGGGCCCAGCTGGATGAGTTTCCAGTAGCTTCCAGTCGGGCCCCAGTGTCTGCGCCAAGACCCCCAGTTGCTATTACGGGTCTGGGCCCTTTATAGTTCGGAACGCCCAGGTAGCTCACGACTACAAGTGTTCATCGTGATCTCATTGGCTGCTGGCCAGTGTGTGACAAAGATGCTGCATTCTAATTGGCCTGCGGCCTTTCTGTGATGTGTCGGTCTCTGGTGGCTCACGTACATGTTCTCAACTGTGCATGGCATGGGCACAAGTGCCTCTCGAGCTGCTGCTTCCGGAATGGGCCAAGAAAAAGACTCACATTACTCTATAACCAACTGCCGCGTTTATAACCAACTGTAAGCGAAGGGTTGGGCGGGCGGAGGGAATGGGTGAGGGGCTTCAGGCTCTTCTCCTGCTGCATTCCGCCCCTGTGGTTCTGCCATCGCATTCTTCTTCCTTTTTCGGTGGCTCAGGATTCCGCGAGGGATCGTTAGTCGTCGATAGGGGCTGTTTTCCCTTGGCACGCTCCTTCGCTTTCCTTTCTGCTTTCTTGTCCCTCGCCTCCCCTTCTTCTTTTGAGTCTTCGTTGGACCCCAATTCCATGCCTTCTTCCTCCTCATCCTGCGACGCAATCACCTTCCAAAACAATGGATCGACGATCTCGTCCGGTTCCAGGTACAGGACCGATGGCAGGTAATAGCGATTTTGATCGTCGTACTTGAAAAGGCGCGTTCACAATAGCTGCGACCTCAGTATCTGCTCCAGCGTACCTTGCTCCGGGTTCTTGTCACTCTAATAGAGGATGTCGAGGGGCAGATCGTCGAGGAGTTGTGTGAGAGGCACTAACAGTTCCTTCGTGATTGGGCCAAAGTGATCAACGCTCACCTCTCCAAACAAAATCCCCAACAGTTGTCCCTCTACGTTCGATCTCCACGCTTGGATGATCAGCCACTCGATATCCTTGTCCAGATCGTTCGGATCAGCCGGCTCAGACTTATGTATCATCTGCGGCCACGGCCTTGGGGTCAAACTCGGGGGGCAGTCGTGATCACGACCGCTGCGGCTCCAACCGCGGTTGGGTGTGCCCGCGACTTTCAGGAATTTTTTTAGACTTAAAAGAATTTTCAAAAAAAAGAACACAAAATATGGTATTGTAGATTTTTTCAAGATCTTAAATTGTGCAATTTTGTATTTTTTTTTTTACCTCATCCTTGAATTTTAAACATTCAAAAACTAATTTTCCTGAGGCAAAAGCTGTTTGTTTGTTTTTTTTGTTAAGAAAAACTATGAAACTTATGTGTTTTTTAATTTTAAATTCAGCAACGTTTTTGGATATCACCACAAGGCAAAAGTTGTTCAGTATATCTTTCTACATAACATATGTTTTTTCCATAATTTTTTTAATTTGTTTTTTTCTGTTTTTTTTTTCATGGCCGCGAGGCCGCGGCCTAGACCACACGTGGCCGCCTCTGGGGGAGATTCATAGGCTCAGACCACGTGATCTCCACGTTGAGCAGGTAGAAACTGAGCGCCACGAAAGTCTCCAGCCACTTGGTCCACCTGTCTTCTTCCAAGTCGAGCACTGGGATCACTATGAGCTCGAATGACAGATGCAGGCGGGTGGGAGATTGCCACAGAGTCAAAAAGTCTGACCGTAAAGTGAACGTGAATGGCCGGTGCTCGTTCATTGAGTTTACTCAAAGTGGACCAGCTCCGAGAGGATTACCTCCAGATCTGTAGGATGAAACTAGATCAGGTGGGTGTCAATATTGTCGGTGCTCTCAACCCGTTCTCCCAGTCGCGCAAGCCTGTGCCTCCGCGTGGTCACCAATTCTTCTGCCCAGCGCCACAACCAAAGAAGACAGCTCGCCTGGACGCTCTCCTGCAGCGCCGAAAAGTCCCCGCTGAAAGAGATTAGCACAGAGATGTGGCTAACCCCTGGGGGGGAGAGCCGCATAAATGTCGATCCTTCGGCCAACACCCTTCCTGAAGTCCCGAGATTGACGAACCTGAACTCGGTCGCTGCGTGTATACCTGCCGAGCTGAAGAATTGTGCGAACCGAAGCAGATCCGGGTTGCATCGAGGATGATGCACTTGCCGTATAGAAGAGATAAGGACCTGCGGTATCAACACGCATCGATTGATAAGCTGCTCCACCACAAAGCTCATAGCGATGGTGGAGACGAAGAGGATGAGTTGTGAAGAGAGGGGAAAGAGAAAGATTTAGGTTCCTCGCTTTCCCACTCAGAGGTCGCGGAGGAGGTATGAGGTGAGGGAGGAGGGGAGGCAGACAAGGGACAGAGATAGGACACGTGGCGGATGATGGGATGAGTCGATCGGTTGCCCGAGACTTTTGGGGCGAGGCGCACTGTGTTCACACTGTTGGTCTGACCTCCACCATACGGAATCGACCACAGAATCGTGGCGCTAGTTTATCCAATATACTCCGGTTACCGTAGTGTTGTGGGTTGTAACAGCTGTCAACACAACAATGAGATTGGGGCACGTTTAACAATGGCGGTAAAATAAAATGGAATGGGTCAAGGATGTTCGAATCATTTCTCCTCTCCTATTTTCGAAGGGTTTTTTTTTTTTTTTTTTAATTTGAAGCCTTGGTTGTTGTAGAGGTGGGATCATACCAGACAGATGGAAGTCACCCACAGTACTTCGCCACTCCGTTGCCCCAATGAACCCCTCTAAAGACCCCACCTGTGACGACCTATTTTATGAAATCGCGTGACTTCCTGTCCGAAGCTGCTTGGGGAAATACGACGGGTCGAATGGGTGAGCTGTGGGTAGATGGGTCAGGCGGGCAAATTGCATGGATGTCCTCGTTTCTTTTTGTTTTCTGCTACGAGTTGTCGGATCAGTGTCGGGAAGATCCCGTGCCAACGGTTGGGTAGCCGACACGTGGCGAGCGTGAGAAATAGTAATTCTACCATAGCTTCTTTCAAGTTCTGTCGTGAGCACTGGGAATTGTGGCGCGATCATCGTGCGGGAATATCATTTTTTGAAGTTTCAACTGATGTCGAGCCCCCACGGGCTCGCGAAATTGTTTTTTCTCTTCTGCTTTTTCAGAATTTCCTTTTGCAATTAGGACTTAGGCTAGGAATTTAGGTACTCTGAATTTTGTTGCGTCGCATTCGCGTGCATCTTGCCGCGCCGGGAACTGGGCTCTGATTGGATCGCTCCCTTAATCTTGTGTAGCTGTCGTTTTTGGCGGGCACGATTGTAACTGTATTCTTCTTTCTTCTTGGTTTCCTCGGGTTTACCCGCCTTCTCCTTCTTCCTCGTCGCGCATACTCTGTTCTAATTGGTCGGAGCGCCTGCATGACCGGATCGATGCGTGGAGTGTGGCTACGACCCTCACACCGCGGCTTGGCCATGCAAGACATAGGCATTTCCTCTCTCCCCCTCTTATCCACCTGGGCTTAATCTCGTACCTTTTGCGCAGGCATGCATGCTATAAATTTTGCAAGCGCGATTAGTTTGCTCTCTAATAATTTCGAGGTTAGCGCGATCAGTGAGGATCGGCTAACAAGCAAGTTTGGAAGGTGAATAAGTGCAAGAGTTGGGCGATCCGACGAGCTGGTGTCGGGTATGCGGGGTTGATGTGCGGGGCCGTGACGGACTATGGCGCACGGGCGAACCTGGCTTGCATGCTCGAACCAAGCGGGATGACAACTCTGTGTTGATGCGAGACGACGGACTGCCCGCATTGGGAGTGTGGAGCAGAGAGAGGGAGAGAGAGAGCAGTTGTGGGTGCGGCATGAGGTTCTTTCTTTTGCTCGTCTGTATAATTTTGGCTTCGGCTATGGCCGATTTCTGTCGCGGCCTTTTTGGACCTTTCCTTGTAAACCGTCTCAATTTTTTTTTGTTGCTTTTGCTTCGTATGTATGCATGAATGGTAGTGAACTCTTCTTCATTAGTGATCTTTTTGGATTCCCAATCTTGTTTTGTGATGCTTGTCTAATTTTATCATCCATCTGTCTCTGATCGAAGGCACCCGCTTCGGATGTTTGGGCTTTTATTATTAGTCCTTGAGGCCACCAAGAATGTTGTCAGATGTTGATTGTCCTTTCCCCCTTTTCTCTCCTTTTGTCACGTGAACTTGAATGGTATCGATATGAATGAAACATCTGGATTTCCCCCTACATAGCATGAGTAGGATAGTTGCATGTAGGATACAATCGCTATCGCGACACAAGAAACTCGAGCCTGAGTCACTGCCGCTCATGCACATGCTCATGTACGACCGCGATCTCGAAAAACCAAGTCGCGGCGTACACGCGCATCTACATGAACCGACTTCGAATTTATCAGAAGGATGCGGAAAATCAAACTCATTAGCCAGATATGGCCGAGGAAAGTCCCTTTTGGATCACCGATCGTGAAAGCCGGAGGAATCCGGAGTACCGCGAGTACTGGGAAGGCGAACAACTCAGACGACGTGAAAACTTGAGAAACCCAAAATTCCCCTGTCTGATAGAGAACGACCGACTGTGTGCGGGGGATTTCCACTGGGCTATAACTCACGACCCTAGGGGCCCAGACTACCCAGATACAAACAATAGTCAATACTACATACCCCCGGGCTTTGCCGTTATTACTACTAGTTTGAAGTTTCTCTCCCTTTCACCTCCTCCTTCCATATCACCGGCTCTTAGTGGTACCGTGGAATTCCATAGCCCGCTATTGGCCCAGCCCACCGTGCGAGGATTGCCAGCAGTACCAGACACGCCAACTTCGGGATTTATCCACCGAACTCGAACCGAAGCTGAGCAGCGATTGCATAGCCTCCGCTTGCGGCCCGCCCCATCGGATTCCGAAGCTTGTTACGAGCGGCGCCGACAGCAGCACGACCACCACGGTGTCCCATCAATCCACCAGACAAGGGACCGACCGCGGCCACGCCACTGGTAGAGGCCATAGCCCCCTCCCCGAAGGCTAAAACATCAGATACGACCCGTGCGCACCATTTTGCACCGTTGTCCCTAAAACTTGCCACAGGAGATCTCAGTTCTGACCTGGGACTCCACCCCCGCTTTCCTAAAATCCTTGGCACACCCCCTTTTTCGCACTTTCGGGCCCCCATCCCAGTCCGAACAGGAAGTCCCGCTGGCCGTGAGGTTTGGGCACCCGTAGATAAAAGGTCACAGGTCCTACAGTGTTGGTACAAATGTAGCCATTCAGATGCCGTCCTCTTTGATCACGACCATCTGTCGTTCTTTCTGATCGCGCACATATCACGAATCACAAACGGTGCGAGTGCAAGCACGCGGGGAGCGTACCGGTCGGCGGGTCCGGTGGTCTTGAAACCCGACGCCTCGGTGCCACCGAGGAGGGCAGAACGCGCAGACGCCATCACCTGAGGTGGCCAGTGGGTCAGCCAGCCATGGAGCAATTGGGCTTGACTGACGAAGCAGGTGAAGGTGAAGGCGAGATGGTGGCACCTCATGGTCAGCGCCGAGAAGGCATCCTTGCACAGCGGTCACCACATGTGGCGATTCTGGACGAAATAGCTTCATCCGAGGATCTTCAGCGACGGGCAGATGGGTGGCTGTCCGAACTGGAAGACACACAACGACACATGCAGCAGATTGTCAGGGCGCTGTCCTACGTGGCACGGGCCTGGTCGGTGGTGGATTGGGGGGAATCTGCCCTGGTTGCATGGTTGGAGGTTAAGTTTCAACAACTAGAGACTACCCTTTGGCAGATCTGTGAGGATCCGGCTCTGGAGGCTTTCGTTGACTGGCAGCGGGCTGACGATTTGATCTACGACTGCAACGTGATCTACGAACAGGGGGTGGATCACTACGACGCGCTGAAAGAGAGTCTAGCGAAGGTTGGGGCATGTAAGCTTATCGTAGTTAATTCAGGGGAGCCGACGGTATCAGCAACAACAATATCATCAACAATAACAATGGCATCGAATACAACAATGACGGCTGCTCCAGTGCTTATGGAGGCGATGTCAACAATCACATCAACGCAGTGCTCGACGACAACACTGACCTCGTGTGTGCCCGGGAGCGACAACGATCACAATAACACCAAGGATAACAACGGTACGGCAGGAGGAATCAATAAGAACAACAACTACAATAACAACAACATAGATGTTGCGGTAAGTGCAACTGGGATTTCCGTTTCCCCCCCCCACCTCCCTCCCTTCTTCAAGTTGTATTCCTTCCTTCGCTCCTCCGGTGTTGATTGGGGGGAGGGCCGAGTGGATTGGTTGAGTGGATAGATTGGTAAACTGGGAGGGGGTCAGGAGGAGGAAGGAGCGGAGTGGCGGCGAGATGGGGTAGGATAGGGATGTATGTGATAGGCCGGTTGTACCGCCTCTATTTTTGGCCACGTGCTTACACGGTGGGTGAGGCTGGCTCGCTGGCTTATGTGTCTGGAGAGCCATCTGCCACATGGATCTGTCGAATCTTACTTTTCTCTACTTTTTTACGTTTTTTTTTTTTTTTTTTTTTTTTTTTTTAAAACACATCCCCCCCGCAGTGCTAGTGGTGCTGACAAGATCAGACACCACTAGTACCCGGGGAGAGGCTCCGTCTATTAGTGGGGAGCAACACCTGCTGGAAAACGGGTCCAGCGTCCCTTTACATACTGAATACAGAATGAATACTGACTGAATGCATGACTTTGACTGGGAAACCTGCCAACATTGATAACTCTGGTATCCAGAGGATTGACTGAGCAGGTAGTTAGGCCGGGGGAGGAAACCTCTTCGCCCTTATACCAGGCGCCAGATATCTAATGCTGAAAAACTAGTTCCTTCCAATCTATAGCTGCTCCTGCTGGAAAACGGGTCCAACTTTTCTTGTATTGTGATACAAAGATTAAGAAGTGAATTCTTGTTGGGAAACGGGCCCAGCGTCCCTTGTACCTCTTCACCCTCACTAGAGTGGCGGTAGATTAAGCCTTTAAGCTCTGGTACCGATGAGAAGCTGCTGATTTTGGTGATAACCATGACTTTTCTGTGCTCTATGTTTGTTTTGCTTAACATGTGCTTATCATTCTGATCCAACCCGTGAGAGCACAGCCCTGGTTGCACTCGCCAAACTGTGTCTGATATTCTGTTCACCTATCTTACCATGTACTTATCAAGCTGACTCGCCCCATGCAAGCCCAACACCTGTCACTCTAGCAAACTGTACCTGGTATTCTATTCACATATCATCTCCAATTCCATACCAAGAGTTGGGGACAACTGCACTGGGGGGAGGAGGGAAAGGGTCAGGAAGATCTGAGAGCAACAAAAAAATTCCCACGACAAATGAAAGTTGAAAAACATTCTAAAAAAAATAAATCCTTCATATTTATAAATTATCATTCCAATGTTCGTCCAATTCTAAAATTTTCAGTTTTATTTGATAAGTTCCCGTCTAAATATGAGTTTTCCCTTCCAACTACATCGATTTGTTTAAGATGGAATGGAAGTCTGGACGAGTTTATGAAATGTTTTAATTAAAATTTTATTTTACTACAACAAATATCTTCTAATTTATATTGGATTAACCTATTTATGACTGAAAATCTTTACTTAGAATGATAGTCCAATTAAAATATTTCATGAACTCATCCAGACTTTCATTCCATCTCTAGCATACAGTTCAAATAAGAAGGGATACCCCATTTTTGGAAGGAAAGTTTTCAAGTAAGAAGAAAAATTTTAAAATTGGAATGACATTTTTTAAGATGGAATTAAAATTTGAATTTTAGAATGCAATTTTACTATAGAATGATTATTTTATTCTGGAAAATTTTGTTGTTGACGGGTCTCAAGGGAATTGAGGAATCAATTGAACACCAGTCATTAAACACAACTTTGTATTTTTTTTTGATGACTCCCTCTTCCGCCTCAGTAGCTCCATCCCCTACTACTTCACTCATCCTACCCCCCTGATTTCCCCCAAGCCAGACCAAATTGAACTGTTGTATTTGCTGAGAAATTTCCTTCTTAGTTGATAAAAATTGGATTTTCTCCTTAATAAGTTCTCATTGATGCAGGATGTTTGTCTGAATTTGTTCTTTAATAGTTCCAGTGAAGTCCGGTTCATCCAGCCTGGCTCCTTCCCATTCGTAGGTGCATCTTCTTCTCCAAATGGCCCATAAGATTGCCCTCCTACTAAGGATAAACAGATTATGAGTGAATTCATCGAATGGAATCACATTTCATGCTTCCAATAATAGGGGTTTTCAACCCCATGGCCACTGCGTCTTTGTCTCCAAGATATTCCAGATTTTGTCCCACCATCTCCAAAGCCAAATTGAACTGGGACATTAAAGAAAAACATGTTCAATTGTCTCCGGAATCAATCTACTTGGATAAGCGCTTTTGCATAGCTTGCATCAAGGTTGGGCCTGATTGTTTTTGTCCTGTGAGGTTCTGTCTATTAACCAGTCATTAGTAGGGAGACATCTGTGCTCGATCTGCCATTGTGGGGATACTATTTTGGTTGGTTTGAGGTTCTTGCTACGAAACCACTTGATATTCTTTAGTTCGTTTATACTTAGGTTTAGATGTCTCCTCCATCTGTCAGATACTTTATCCTTCAGGTTGATTGTTGGACGCAGCATTCTGTATGCTGACTTGACTGTCAAGGTATGAAGGAATCTGTATAATTTCTGTTTTTTTTTAGTTGCGACCCCCATTTTCATACAGCTTGGACCATTGCTAGGTGTGATATAGGAGTGCAGGGTTTGAATGTTAACCATTCATTCTCATTCTGTAGTACTCTGATTCTGAAAATTTAATCTTTAGTAACCCATCTGATTTCGTTCTCCGATAGGGGGATTGTTCTATTGTCTTCTTTCAACAGAAAAAATTTTCATAATTAAATAATCATTCTATAGTAAAATTCCATTCTAAATTTTAAATTTTCATTCCACTTTAAAAAATGTCATTCCAATTTTAAAATTTTTCGTCTTGCTTGAAAATTTTCCTTCCAAAAATGGGTTATCCCTTCTTATTTGAACTGCATGCTAGAGATGGAATAAAAGTCTGGATGAGTTCATGAAATATTTTAATTGGACTGTCATTCTAAGTAAGGATTTTCAGTCATAAATAGGTTAATCCAATCTAAAGTAGACGATATTTGTTGTAGTAGAATGAAAGTCTAATTAAAACATTTCATAAACTCGTCCAGACTTTCATTCCATCTTGAACAAATAGATGTAGTTAGAAGAGAAAGCTCATATTTAGACAGAAACTTATCAAATTAAATTGAAAATTTTAGAATTTGACAAACATTGAAATGATAATTTATAAATATGAAGGATTTTTTTTTTATGGAATGTTTTTTGAACTTTCATTTCTCGTGGGAATTTTTCTGTTATTTAGGATGAAAAGAGAGGTTAAAATATCATCTTTTGCCTCAACTTTCAACACTTTTCCTATAAGGTGGGTACTGTCGGTGAAGGTCACCCAGTCATTGGGTTTGATCTGTGGGCCTTTCCTGAGGATGCGGACCCAGTCTAAGGGTATCATATCGATAATTCGTTCCAATGCGGTCTCCGAGTGGTGACAATATCTTAGTCTCTCTTGAATTTCCTCCTGGGTAACCCAGTCCATAGTTTCTTTATTCCAAATATCCTTAATTCTGACTACTCCCCTCTTAATCCAGCCTTTCCAAGGGGAGTCATTACAATGGAGCGTGATTCCTTGATCGTCCCATATCCATGTGTTGTTAAACAGGGGTTGTTGACAAACTTCCTCTCACCTATTAGGATGAATTTTGTCTGGTGTAGGTAATTTCCTTCAAGTCTTGATAAGGAAAATCCGGAATGGATCCCTACTAAGGTCTCTTTTGGCCTCTTCCTTGTCATTTGAGGGACCTTCATCCTCTGCAGATTTTTTGCTTCTTGGGAGGGTCTAGGCTCGATTTTTCAACCACATTAGGCGGTTAATTAGTTCCTTAGTTAAGAGTGTCAATCTCCTAATTTGTTCCCATGTTAGGATGGTCCATAGGACCTGTGGGCTAAAGAGAAGCCTGATGATCCATTGAATAGATAGTGTCATAGATTGGAGAGTAGGGTCTATACAACCTAGCCCGGCTCTTGATTTTGGTTGAATGATTGCAGACCAGACATTTCTGCTTATCACATTTGTGAGATCATGGTTCCCTCTCCATAGGAAAGCTCTGAGGCTCTGATGAAGCACTTTGATTGGGGCTTTGTCAAGAGCCCATATGGCAGATTTGTACCAGATAGATCCCAATACAACATTGTTAATGATTAGAACCCTCCCAAAAATGGAGGTATGCTTGTTTTTCCAAGTCTCCAATTTAGCCTAAGCAGCCTGAAGGATCCCGTCATTATTAGAGGGAGGTTTGTCCGCGGCTGATAGGTTGATGCCTAGGACTCTGACTGGGGATTCAATTGGTAGCCATTTAATCTTTGGGGTTTCTGGTGGCCGGACACCCTGATGATGAATCCACCAGCCTAGTGTTTTGTTTCCCCAGTTTATCTTCATATCAGGTAATCTACAAAATTGGTCCATTAGTCTTTGAAGGGTACTAAGGTTATCCTCAGATGCTTCCAGCATGAGAGAGCGATTATCAGTAAACAGGGAACATACTGGGATTGCCTCCTCAGGAATAAATGTTATTCTAATTCTTTTGATGTCCTTGTTTTATCTTAAATTTGTTGTCAGGGCCTCCATTATAATTACAAACAGAAATGGGGCTATTGGATCTCCTTGCCTAACTGATCTTTCCAAATTAAAAAGGGGGGCTAGGTTACCATTTACCATCGTCCTGGTTGTTGCATTCTAGTGCATAATTTTTGCCCATCTTCTAAAGCAAGGGCCAAATTTTATTTTTTCCAGGCATTTATCCAGGAACACCCAGTCAACGTGATCATATGCCTTTTCAAAGTCTATAAATATAAATGTTTCATTGTGTCTGGATTGGCGCGTGACTTTGATGAGTTAATTTACCAAGAGGATATTATCCTGTATATTCCTTCCTGCTATGAATTATGTTTGTGTTGGGTGAATGATATCTGTTATTACCTTGGTCAGTCTGTCTGCTAATACCTTGGCTACAAGTTTGTATACTACTATTAGCAAGGTAATGGGACGATAGTTTCTTATATTTGTATTTTCCCCTTTTTTTTATAGGAGAGTTAGAACCCCCTGACTGACAAATTCCCCCATTTCCCCTGTACACCATACAGCCTGATAAAAATCCATAAGATATTGGGACATATTATCCCACATTAATTCCCAAAATTCCTTGGGGAAGCCATCAATTCCCGACGTTTTTTCCTCCTCCATTAGCATTAGTGTTTTCTATACTTCCTCTTTACTGAGAGGTTTGTCCATCGTTTCCCTCTGATTATCTGATAGGAACCGTGTCATGGGTTGAAAGAAATCATCAATTTCCTTGATAAATTGATCTCTGGGAATATTTTTTGTTTCTGATTAGAGGAGTTTCTTAAAGTAGTCCCTTGCAATTTTGTCGCAGGCAGCCGATGAAGTAGATAAAGGTACATTAGTGTCACAGGGATTGGATAAGGCCTCGATAGTGATTCTACCTAAATTTGCTTTTGCCATTGCAAAGAATCTTGCATCCATAGACCTCTCCATTTGATTCTTTCTTAATTTCCCCCTAATTCTTATCCCCTGCCACCTGTATTTCATATGTCCCATTAGTTGTTCCTCTAGTTTTTGAATTTCATTGGCTATCAGGTCTAGTTGGTCCTGATCTTCAGTATGGATTTCTGTTTGTTGAAGCTCTTCAATTCTTTTGTGTAACTGTATTTCGTTTTGATGCCTTTGTTTAGCAAAAGCCTTGGAATATTCATTACATTTACGTCCTAGGAAAGCCAGGCCGTTGTTGAACCACTTAACTGTATCGTTAATGAGGGACTTTTGTTCCCTCCAAAAGTTCCACACATCAATGAGGAATTGTTTGAAATTGTCTGATTTAAGATGTGAAGTATTAAGCCTATAAAACCCTCTACCTTGATCAGGTTTCCTACTGAATGTGAGTACTACCATGCACATGGCGTGATCCAATCCTGGGAAGGGGCTTCTTGGGAGTATGCTGACAAACTGCACTGACCCCTGCAGTTCCTCAGAAATTAGGATTAAATTTATTATGGACTTTGTGTTTTTCCTTGCTTGGTTCCTCCTAAAACAACTGAAACTTTGGGTATTCGGGTTCAATCTCCTAAATGAATAAAAAAGGTTAGCTGTTTGACAGAGGTTTGATATGATGAACTCATCCGTTTCCACGTAAGCAAGACAGGGAACAGGGAGATTCCACCTGTCTAAGTTACGGTCTGGGGCTGCATTAAAATCCCCTGCAATGATTACATGGATGCCTGCTGGTAAATGGGTGAGAATGCTAGAGAAGAAGACCTCTCGCTCACCCAAGTCATTGGGCCCATAGACAATACAAACACGGGCTGGTGATCCTTGCCACGTGGCTATGCCATGTGGTAGGGCAGGTGGCATCGTGAGGATCGGACCCTGAGCTGCTTTGTGTGATTATTTTTGAGACTTGCCACGTCGGTATTGCATTTTGACCTGTTCTCATTCTTTCCCGTTTGGCCGTGTTTTCGACTCATCAGGTGCTTGCCACGTGGCTATTGCGAATATTTTTGGGCCCTGCCACGTCGGTATTGAGTTGTGACCTGTTTTCATTATTTTCCGCTCGGGCGTGCCTTCGATTTATCAAGTCCTTGCCAGGTGGGTATTCTGATTTGACCCTTTTTTTAATCTCCCAACTCGAGCACGCAGGCTATATGGCAGGGAAGGGGGTGTCGTGAGGATCGGGCCCAGAGTTGTTTTGCATGATTGTCTTGAGCCTTGCCACGTCGCTATTGCATCTGGGCATGCTTTCGATTCATCAGGCTCACTGGTGGGCACATGCCCCCTTGGGAGGCCCCGTTTGCAGAGAATTCAAACGCAGTACAGGAAGGAGAACAATCGCATACGCATCCCTGGTGCCTAACACCACTACTACTGTGCCACCTCTTGTGCTATCTAGGGAAGCTGTCTCCAGGGGAGCAGTGGCTGAGGCTCTTCCAGCCTTAAGGGAAAGAGGCGTGTGGTTTAATGATGTATTCAAACTCATAATTGGAGCCTTGGGCACTGGGCCCTTTTTTGGAAAAAAAAAAAAGAAAAAAAAAGAAAAGGTTTGGGCGTCACACACCCACCATTCTTGTCATCTTTTTGCCCTTGCGCATCCCCAGCCCCCCTGTCCTACCCTAGGACCATCACCCATCACCATCTTCGTGGGGTGACCTGACCAGACAGCGGTTGCAGGCTCCCGGGCTAAGCAGAGACCCCTACCCCCTGCTCAGCCCCGGTTGAAGCAGACGTCGTGCAAGCCCGATTGCACTGGGACTTCGGGAGCTACGTATGAACATGCCTCTACAGGTCTTCATGAGGGTGCACAATGACTCCCATCTAGCACAGTTGTGTGGTGATGATACAGAGCTGGGAATCCTCAGTTCCCTTGTATGTCCCTGGAGCCCATTCCGGCCCTGCGGTAAGGTGCAGTATCTCCTGAAACCCCTGACATCCCGTACTAAGGAACTGCTATGCCAGCTTCAACCCTATGCTACGCACTAGGAGGATAGCCAACCCTGAGTCGTGAGTTATGGACTACAGTGTTCTATTGTGTTGATGGTAGAGAGAGCTGGGGATCCTCCGTTCCGTCGTAGATCCTGGAGCCCGTCCCGGCCCTGTGGTAAGGTGCAGTATCTCCTGACACCCCCGACATCCCGTACTAAGGAACTGGTATGCCAGCCTCAACCCTAAGGTACGTACTAGGAGGATAGCCAACCCTAAGTCGGGAATCATGGACTGTATCTACCCTGGAGAAGCTATTAACCCTGTGTTGTATGTTGGTCTGTGAGAGCTGACAATCCTCCATTCCCTCGTATGTCCCGGGAGCCCGTTCCGGCCCGCTGTGGAGTGCAGTATCTCCTGACACCCCTGACATCCTGCACTAAGGAACTGCTATGCCAGCCTCAACCCTTGACTACGTACTCGGAGGATGACCAGCCCTAACTCACAATCTGGTATCGCCAGTGGTAGTCCGGGACTGGAGTTGGAGGACTGGAATCTGCTGCGGGTCTTCTTATTTTGACTCCCCCCACCACCATTCTTTGGCGCAGGAGGGTGAATTTCAAGCGGGGTTAAAGTCAGCGCACGGCGGGCACCGGTACGGACCATCTCCGTCGTCGGCACGGGCACGAGGTGTGATCGTCCCACGGTGCCAGCAGGACCGTTGGATGATTGGAGATATACGGTTGGCGGGTGAACGGGAGTGTGCGCCGTTGCAATTGCTTTGATCAGATCGAGTCGAGTCGAATCGAATCGAATCGAAAATCGGGAACCGTTGGATTGTTCACGGCAGCGCGAATCAAACCGAATGGAATGGAAACCGTGACCATACGATTGTTGAGATCGGGATCGGATCGGATTCGATCGGATCGAATCGAATCGAATCGAGTGAAATCGGAGGTCATATGTGTGTGCGCAAACATCGTTTCCACAACTATCACAGCGATTTGCGTTGCAATCCCCGGAAGGAGGGCTTCGATTTCTCCGAGGGCTTGCATTCCAGGGCCTCAGGGAAGTCCATATTTGTGTATGAACCGGCCATCTAGGCTATGGTGGGGGTGATGGATGGTGGTGGCAGCATTACCGAAGCTTTGACTCGGCTTTCTTTCTTCAGTTTGCCAAGAGGGAAACGAATCTGGTCCGGTTGTTCGGCTATATTCAGGCTGTTGTCGAGAGACTCCTTGCATCCTTCCAGCCGATCCGCGGAGTCGGATTAGCTTCGGCTCGTTTGCGTTAAGTATGTGGCTCGCTGAAATTCTCGCACCGCTCCTCCTCTTCCTCGTCCTTTCTTCCGCGCTGGCATTCCCATCAATCACTAATCACTACTTGGCACTTGCCCTTCCTCGCCTGACCCTGACCACCCCTATCTGTCGCTACGCCTCCTCGTTCCCAGTCCTCACACAATTTTTTTTTCCCTCACACAAATTGCAGTTCAGTGAACAAGACAGAAACAAAAAAAAAATGCTCCCCTCACACAAATTGCAGTTCAGTAAAAAAGACGACGACAACGAAAAAAAATGCTGTTCAATTTCCTACAACGGGCTCTGCTTATCCCGCGCTGTCTGACCTGCGGATCGAGAGAGAGAGAGAGAGAGAGAGAGAGAGAGAGAGAGAGAGAGAGAGAGATTTCGGGAAACGATCGGTGTGTTTGTTGTTAATAAAGCGAAACATCGAAAGTGACCGGCGTGTTGGTAATACTAGTAAAATGAAACATCGAAAGCTTTTCAATTCTGTTGACGTACTGGTCAAATCGTGTTTTTTTGGTCTTCCTTTCGGGTTTCGTCGGCGATCCCCAGCGTGTCAACCCTTGTTCCTCCTCATTTTCATTTCTGTTGACGTACGTACTTTTCCACACTTGCTCGTCCATTGAATTTCTTCTGTTCTTCTTTCTGGTCCTCCTCCTTCTCCCATTTGCACCACCACCACCTCGACCTACTCCTCCTCCTCCTCCTCCTCTTCCCCTATATACTTTCTCTCTCTCTCCTCCTACTTACTAGTAATTGTGCCGCGCGTTACCTGTCCTTCTCCTCGACCTTTTTCAACCTCCTCCTCGGCCTCTTCAGTTTCATACAGTTAGGGCGTAATTGCACTACAGGTAGTACTTTCCGAAATGTATTTGACTGCAATCACATCCAGAGGTAGATGCACGTGGCTGCAATTACGTCCAGAGCGCTGTCGAAAAAGTTTTAGTATATGGCTGTTTAGTCTTTTCCTTCATTCTCGTTGCTTTTCTCCTTAGTCTGCTTGATTTTCTCCTTAGTCTGCTGGATTTTCTCCTCGTTCTAAGACTCCTCTCCCGCTCCCGCACCTCTTCGGTGTCTTCTCATTCTTCCCATCTCCCCCATTCCCTCCATCCCCTCCATCTCTTCATCTCTCCATCTCCTCTGTCTCCCCCATCTCCTCCATCTTCTCCATCCCCTCCATCTCCTCTGTCTCCTCCCATCTCCTCTCTCTCCTCCATCTCCTTCAAGTAGTGTTCTCTGTCTCCTCCCATCTCCTCCATCTCCTTCAAGTAGTGCTCTCTGTCTCCTCCCATCTCCTTCAAGTAGTGCTCTTACCCAGATTGGAAAATAGCTTAGCTGGTTATACTGCTGGTCTGTCACGCCAGAAGTCACGGGTTCAAATCCCATTGTTCCCTGGAGGTATGGCTGACTGGCTGAAGCCATTGATTGGTTTGCTCTCTCCATCTCCTCCATCTCCTACATCTCCTCCATCTCCTCCATCTCCTCCTCCATCTCCTCCATCCTTTGTCTCCTCCCATCTCCTACCCACCCATCTCCTCCATCTCTCCATCTCCCCATCTCTCCCTGCTTTACACTCCTGTGTCCGTCCCTCTTTCATCCCCTTCTCCTCCTCCCCCTCCTACTCCAGTGGGCCATCTTCTTCTCCCCTTTTGTGAAGGGATTAACGCCGAAGAAACATGCTCATCTCATCTGTCAGGATTCTTCGAACCGATGATCTCTTTATTATTAACAGTTTCGTATCTGTTCCATTCGGTCACATGGGGTAGGTACTGGTCGTGAATGATTGGTTTTCTCGCGCTTGGGGATACCGATATATATTATATTATATTATAATTGGTGCTCATGACACGTGTCGCTGACCGACCAACGACAGCGATCACATGGCGGGAAAATCAATCAGCGGCAGCGGTCGATGATCGGTAAGACAATCCGTCAACGTCGGTGTCGAACGACATCGGTGTTCACGACACGTGGCGCTGACCCATCAACGACGGCGATTAGATTGACGGGAAAGTCGATCAACGGCAGGGATCGATAATCGGTAATCGATCATCAACGGCGGTGTTCAATACAAGTGTTGGTGAGCAATCAACGAGGGCGATCATATGGCTGGAAAATCAATCAGCGGACAGTTATCGATCAGCATGGTGTTCAAGACACGTGTCGCTAATCAATCAAAGACCGATCACAAAGCTTGAAGATCTCTCACASACACACACACACACACACACACACACACRTGTGTCGCTAATCAATCAAAGACAGCGATCACAAAGCTTGAAGATCTCTCTCTCTCTCTCTCACACACACACACACACACACACACACAGAGAGAGAGAGAGAGAGAGAGAGAGAGAGAGAGAGAGAGAGAGATGTAAGATGTAAGATCGGTGGCCACGACCAGTCTCGCTGACCAATCAAAGACAGCGATCGGTTATCCCTAATCAATGAAAGACAGCGATCACATAGCTTGAAGATGAGAGAGAGAGAGAGAGAGAGAGAGAGAGAGAGAGAGAGAGAGAGAGAGAGCGATCGAGTGCCGATGTAATTGATTAATCACACACAGAGAGAGAGAGAGAGAGAGAGAGAGAGAGAGAGAGAGAGAGAGAGAGAGAGAGAGAGAGAGCGATCGAGTGCCGGTGTAATTGATTAATCACACAGAGAGAGAGAGAGAGAGAGAGCCGATGCAATTGATCGAGATCGGTGGTCATGACCCGTCTTGCTGACCAATCAACGACAGCGATCACTTGGCGGCAAGATCAATCAACGATTAGAGAGACACAGCGATCGAGTACCGATGTAATTGATTAATCACACACACACACACACACACACACACACACACACACACACACACACACACACGCACACACACACACACACACATACAGACACAGAGCACCGATGCAATTGATCGAGATCGGTGGTCATGACCCGTCTTGCTGACCAATCAACGACAGCGATCACTTTGCGGTAAGATCAATCAGCGACAGCGATCGATTATCGATAATGAATTAATCTCAGAGAGCGAATGGAAGGTTGATGAGAACAGAAATCCGTAGCACGGGCCAGTAGCCAGCGCCAGACGCCATGCGGAGTGATTGATCTTCCAACGGATTACGACGCACCGCGGACAGGCCGTATAGGATAAGACACGTGGACGGCTAAGAGATCGCCACGTGGCGCAGGCTGGGTAAGAACACGTGGATCGCTATGGGATTGCCACGTGGCGCAGTCAGTCTCGGTAAGACACGTAGAGAGCCATCACGTGGTAGTAGCTGATCTTGCCTGCTGTGGTTCGCTGACGCGCCAGACGACGCGGAACTACCGTCTTCCCCCGAACACAACGCACCCTTATTTTGGCTGTATCTGGCCGGAAATATGGCTTGTATACATTCATTTTTAGGGTGCGTTATTATGTTCGGGGGAAGACGGGTAATCATGCGGTAGCCCAGGCACGTGGGATGGGAAGATTGTGAGATTCTTACGTGGCATCGGGGTAGCTGACGTGGAATTGAGCGTGGTGACGTGGCAAAGCATGGTTGCCACGTGAGCTTTGCGGGCAGCTGACAGATGATGTGGCATCATTTGCTGGCCACGTTCTTCCCCCGAATACAACGTACTGTCATCATAGCTGTATTTGGGGTGTCTTTCAGTCTAAATACAGCTAATATTTTGACCGTCTGTTCTATTCGGGGAAGAAGGGTAGCTGCAGTTTGACCCGTCTGGCTTAGCAAGCACGCACGCTTCTTTTTTTTTTTTTTTTTTTCCCAGAACTACGTTATTCACAGAATAACAAGCAGAAAAATATTGTGCCAACGCCAAGTTGCCAATGCACGCTTTTTGTTGTTGTTCAGGTGGGCGTCTTTTTTTTTTTTTCTTTTTTTTTTTCTTTTTTTTTTTTTTGGGTTTGGGCGTCATTTTCTGCCGAGATTGCATGAGAGAGAATGCGTAAAACATCCAAAGAGTTTTTATGGGGAAAAAGAAAAAAAAACACTTCAAAAAGACACAGAAAAGAACTTCTACTGTAAGAGTTTTGTCCTGGGTGGTCTTGTCCCGTCGTTTGGCCTGTGAAGGAGGGCCGGTGCTTGCATGTAGGACTTGTCACCTAGGATCTGTTTTTGGTGCTGCTGCTTGTTGCCCCCTGTTTTGCTGTATTTGGGTGTTCCCTTCCTCTTTTCTTTGCCTCTTTGAGGCTCGCCACACAGGCTGTCGAATGTCGAAAATTTTTGACAGGTGTCAGAAATTTTTCGACACTCGGGCCGTCGACAGTTTCGCCCCCCTTCGCCACATAGCCTGTCGAGGGGCGAGGTTGTCGAAAGTTGCCAAGTCGACTCAGCCTTTCGATAGGTGCTGTGTGGCGATGGCGGTGACCTGTCGGGAGTTGTTACAGGGATGAATTTGTGCGGGCAAGCGGACCAGATGTTGACGCCGTTTTCGACAGCAACTATTGACTACATACGGACAAACAGGCAACGGCTGTCAGGGAGCAGTCCTGGAGAACGGAAAATCGGAGGCGTTTTTCGAAAGGTGGGCGGGCCACTGTCGAGGCGGGCCACTGTCGAATTTCCATCACCTGCAGGCTGGAGGAAACGGTTGCTGGAGGGCGGCTGTCGAAAGTGCCATCCTGACACCTGTCGAAAGTTTTTTGAGCGGCAATTCTTCGAAAGTCTGTG
>BFEA01000082.1:3497549-3510357 GCA_003427395.1 Chara braunii
CTCTCTCTCTCTCTCTCTCTCTCTCTCTCTCTCTCTCTCTCTCTCTCTCTCTCTCTCTCTCTCTCTCTCTCTCTCTCTCTCTCTCTGTGTGCATGTGTGTGTGTGTGTGTGTGTGCCAGGTGCACGGGGCTGTAGCACTTGTGCACCACTCTTGCTACCTCATTGTGCATGTCTTTTTTTTTTTTTTTTTTGATAAAATGCTCCAATCTATTCGTGGGGAGGAGCACGTGCTGGGAACCGGGCCCAGCGTCCCATATAGAAATACACAAGTATTAAAGCACCGGGGCCATTACCCGGCTTCGGCTAAGAAAACTCTGAGAAAAAAGACTTTTTTTTTTTTTTGAATACCACGCAAGAGAACTGGAGGGAGCCACTGGGGTCCACCAGTGGAACCTCCCTCCGTGTCCTTGCCTGCCCCAGAGCTAAACAAGAAATTATCTTCAGACCAGGATTTCCGTCAAGGAGAGGTTATGGGGAGGGAAGGGGTCTGAGAAATCTGCGGGGGTGTGCAAGGAGAATGAGAGTGTCACGTGAGTCCAGTCTTTCAACACTAACTTATAATCCCTCATGTCTTCCAACACCCGTTGTCCACCCACTCTATCTCCTCCCCATGTAACCTTTGCTACCCATCCTTCCCTTTCTCCACCCAACCAACCCGTACAGAATGTTGTGATCGCTCTCCTGACGTCAGTGATTTGTGTAAAAAGATCCAGTTGGGACTTTAAGTTGGACCACTTCTGTATGAGTGTTAGCTGTGCTTGCTGCTGCATTTGTTCTGCGATTTCCGCCCCTTCTATCCTCACATTTTCTAGGGCCAAAACACCCCTCTGCGATCAGAGAGCCCACATCACGGCCCTCCTGCCCACCCAAAACATGTTCTCAACGAAAGCCAAGCCTTCTCCTGCCACAGGCCAATGGCCAACCAAAATGGCCCGCCATGACCATAGCCAAAGGATCCCAGTCCCCATCTCCCATCGAATACGGTCGTAGCATCTCTACGTATGTTGTGCTATTGGGCATTGCATAAAAATATGCTCAGTTGTCTCTTCCCTCGTGTGCGAGGGGAACATACGCAGACATCGTTGACACCATGGCAGCGCCAGGCCCCACTGCTCCAGGTTGGTGCGGTCTATCAGCCAATCGTTAGTAGGTAGGCAGCAGTGCACTATCTGCCACTGAAGGGAAGAGATTCTCGCAGATTTTGATTTCTGGTCTTCGAACCAGCGGATCGGCATCAGAAGAGAGCAGTCCACATTGAAGTTGTTGACCCAGCGATCTATAACCACATCCCTTAGACACGTTTGGGCGTAAACATTCTGTAAGCGGATTTGACCATCAAAAAAATTCAAAGATGCAACTTGGAATTCAACCATCGAAAATTTCAAATTTCATCTTTGAATTTTTTTGGCGGATGTAAAAGCCTGTAATGGACGAGTGGCTGGGTATACTCGCAGTGGTACTTTGTTGTATGCATCTGGCTACAACTACAGCCAGATTTGGATGGATTTGACAGGAATTACAGCCACTGGACGAGAGCGTATTAGCAAATATTGTAGTGTGAGTATTCCCTCAGATGAAACGGTAGGGGCCAGCTCAAGTTAATAGTACGTCTTGGCCATAATACTACGTATGCCGTAAGATGAAAAGACAAACGATCTGACCAAAATTTACACTAGGGACACACCCCACCAGTCCCACTACTTGCCAGCAAAAAAAAAGGGTGAGGCCGAATTAATAGTACACCCTGGCCCTAATAGTACCTACTAGGTTTGCCTAGTATACCTACATGCCTCGGGTCACCTGCGCCAAACCTCAACCCAGCCGTAACTGGATCCCGCACAAATCTTTACCCGGCCGTAACTGCCCAGGCCTTATTTCAACACCCAGCCCCACCTACCCTACAGTTTCCTGCCGCGACCGTATCCGCCCTCAGATTTTCACACCTAGTTGCACCGGATCTTCCCATGAACATAACGCACCCTGAAAATGAACGTATACAATGTATGTTTCCGGCCCGATACACCCAAAATAAGGCTGCGTTGTGTTCGGGGAAAGACAGCAGTGTTGCCATACCCACACCCATCTAAAATTGTCGGGTAGAGCTCGGTAAAGTCAGGCCGGGTCAAGGTCACCCAATGTCAACCTCAGCTTTGTACATATTGAGAGGAAATGTGTCCGTCAAGGGGGGTTCACAGGTTTCACGTAGTAATGTTTTTCAGTTCCAATACCGTGATTGAGTGGTCCTGAGATTATTCAAAATTTTATCCCACCATTTCCATAGCCAGATGGCACCTTGGCATCTCAAGACGATATGTTTCATGGTTTGTGGAATATTTCAATAAAGGAATGTTGAGGCACAAAACTTACCATGCCAACCCTTTCTGCTCCAGGGCGGTCCTATCAATGAGACAGTCATTTGTTGGTAGGCAGCGATGGTCAATCTACCATTTGTAGTGAGGCCACTTTGGCTGAGTCAGACTTAGATTTAATTTTTATAAACCATTTCATGCATCTTAACTTCTCATTCAATTTGGCTAAGCACAAATGTTTCGTCTATCTCGTCTCAACTTTGTCCCTTAAATTGCGTTTAGGTATGAGCATCCGGTAAGTGGATTATATATCTTCTGGACGCATTTTTTTTTCTTCCAATTGGGGTCAACCGGATCCAGCCGGCCGGGTCCAAAGTCAATTTGTTTAGTGAGCACGATGGCTGAAATGCGATTCATTGATCTTTGGTTTGCAAAACTCTAATTTTGAATACTTGATCTGCCTGATACCATTTAGTTTTGTTAGGTTGGGGGTTTCTTATGATATTGATGTATCCCAATGAGTGAAGTTTCAAAAAACATTTTTTTATCATCTCCTATCATTACCATGTTCCCCGCCTATTGTGTATTACCTTTAAACCCCACCCGGGCGTTGTCTTTTATCTTGGCGCTCTTCCTCGACCACCTAACCCAATCTTGTGGAATCAATTCAATATTGTTTTTATTGCATTACTAGATTATCTACAATACCGCAGGCGTGAATGAAGTACTAAAAGGCGGGGGGGCAATCCTTCGTTTCCTCGCACCAAATGTCTCATATTTTGAGTATGTCATTTTCCACCCACCCTCTCCATGGTGAATCCATACGATGAAGTGTCTCCTCTCCCCTGGGATCTTTTGGGAGTCTGTAATCTATCTGTTATTGAATAGTGATTGTTGGCAGACTTCTTTCCATCTTTTGGGGGGAGTGTTCTCCGAGAGGGGTACTTCTTTTTCAGATCTTGAGGAGGATAAACCAAAATGGGGTATGCTTAATATTTGATCTCACTGCCCGCTTGTGGGGACTCTTGGTTTGACTCAATTTTTGTGTTCTACCATTTGCAAGAAATCATGACCAGTTTCCCAACCAAATTATTTGATATGTTCCATTAGGGTTTATCGGTGCTAGTCGTGAGATTTAGTCCCAAGTCAGAGAAAGCGACGAAGTTTGTGGGTTTAAAAATAATCTTATAATTTATTGCAGAGAAAAGGTCATTGGTTGTGTAGCTGGGTCCAAAATACCCAAGCCTCCTTTTGCCTTCGGTTGGATAACTGTTTGTCTAGCGATCTTGCTAGTTACATTCTTAAACCTGTTATTTCCTCTCCGGAGGAAGGTTGTTATTTGTCTTTGTACGACTTTTAATCCCTTCTTATCCAATACCCATATTGCTAATTTTTATCATAAGGAGGTCAAACTAACATTATTCACCACCAATGTCGTTGCTATCAAAGAGGTGTGCTTATCTTTCCATACTTTCATTTTTGCTAAGGCTGATTTTGAAATTCATTGATTATTTGTTGTAGGTTTGTCTTCCGCTGATAGAGATACTCCTAAGACTCTGATAGGTGTGTGTAATCTGTTTATAAGGATACTCATAAAACTCTGATAGGTGTGTGTGGAGAAAGCCAATTTATATTAGGGTTGTCTAGAGGTCGAACATTTTAGTGGTGTACCTACCACCTCTGTGTCTTAGTTCCCCAATTGACCCTTATATCAGACAAAATGCAGAATTTTATTCATAAATAATATTTTTAATTTCTCTAGGTTATCAGCCGATGCATCTACCATCAAGGAGAGATCATCGGCAAACAAGGAACAAATCGGTAGGGCTTCCTCGGGTATTGAAGAAACCTGGATTATTTTGAGGACTTTATTTTGTCGTTGGTTGGTCGCTAGGGGTTCCATTATTATAACAAAAGAAAGGGAGCAATAGAATATCCTTGTCTCATCGACCTTTCCAGCGAAATAGGTGGGGTTAGATTACCATTTATCATTACTCTGGTAATTACATTGGAATAAAGATTTTTTATCCACCTCATAAAGGAAGGGTCAGAGTTTATTTCTCCATATATTTATCTAACATCCTCAAGTCAACATAACTATATGTTTTTTCAAAATCAATAAAAACTAAGAATTCATTTTTTTTTTATTGTCTAAATGTTTTGAGTGGTTCATTTATAAGCAGGATGTTATCTTGTACATTATTTCTTTAATAAAACCTGTTGGGGTTGGATGGATGTTGTCCTTAATCATTTTTCTCAACCGGCTACCCAAAGCTTTAGCTGTTAGTTCTTAAACTACCACGCGGAGAGTGATTGGTCTGCAGTTACAAGTATTTAATTTATCTCCCTTTTATATTGTACAGTTAAAATTTATTATCCAACCACCTCACCCATTCTACCAGATGTCCGTACAGCTTCGTAAACGTCCATGAGGTCCTCAAAGAGAAAATCTCATATTATTTCTCATAATTCCTTTAGGATTTCATCAATACCTGGGTTTTTTCTTCCTCCATTTCCATCACATTGTTTTGTTATTTTGTGAGTGATTTCTATAGAGGGAACATAAAATAATATATATGTATCATCCTTTGTTGGATCGGGTCATCTTTACATTGGGAGGGAAAAAATATTTGTAGAAATTTTTGGCAATTTTGTTGCATCCAGGGTCACCAGCCCGTACGGACGCAGGGCCCCGGGTCGACATCCGTACGTACGGGCGTTCGGGATCCTGTACGGGGTCCAAACCCGACGACGTTCGGCCCCCGCAAAAAAATATCCTTGGGCCTATATATATATATATATATATATATATATATATATACAGTTGAGTCGATATATATACAGTTGAGTCGGTGAAACTCCGACGAAACAGTTTATCACAGCCCCTCGTTTGTTGTCCTCTTTTCTATCTCTGCCTACGGTTTACCGGGCAGTTCTATTTGTGACGATATATATGCAGTTGTTTATGATGTGAGGTACACGCCTAAAACTTTTGACGTCATTTGGCTGAGCCAAATAAGAACAAAAAATCGCCAAAGATGGCAGGGTCAAAAAGTGCTTGGCCACGGTGTTTTCCACTTTTTACTTTTTAAAAATCGCCAAAGATGGCAGTGTCGAAAACACCCACTAAATTTAATTCTCTTTTTATTTTTATAAATTTTATTATTAGTAGCCAAAAAAAAAAAAAAAATCGCCAAAGATGGCGGTGTCGAAAACGTGCTCGCGCACTCACTAAATTTAATTCTCTTTTTATTTTTTGTTATTTTATAAATTTTATTATTAGTATTTGTTCTCCGTATTTGATTTTTATTTCAGATTTGGTAAGGAATTTGGATGTAATGCTCTAGCAAATCTTGTTTTATTTATTTTTCTTCATAATACATATTTTTTTCATATTGTTTTGGTTTTTAGTTTAGTTTTTTTTTTTTTTGGGGGGGGGGTCCGCCTTTGGCCCGAACAGCCGAACACATCCCCAAGGGGTCCCATACGTTCGGGCGTTCGGGTTTCGGGCGTTCGGCCCATCCCGAACGCCAGTTACCCTGGTTACATCGTCACATTTAAGTTAGAAAAAAAAATAAAAATAAAAAAATTCATCAGCACATGTTAGAAAAATGCAAAACTGAATAAGATTAAGAAGTTAATTTTGTTAACACACTTTTAGAGTATACCTTCATTAGCACTTTCTGAAATGTCTAGTACTGGAATTAGCCTCTTTTGCCGTAGAGGCGTCAGCATGACCAAGGGAAAGAAGCTTTATGGGGAGAAGTTGGTGTGGGGGGATGGTCATGACCGCTTCTTTTATCATTTTTCAGCGCCATCGCTAAAACTTCTCGACCACCACAGTTGACCCTTCACTGGTTAACGTGGCTGTTTTTAAATGAGCGGTTGCTTTGATGAATCTACAGCTGTGTATTGGTTTTGATCAGATTGTTGTCCACTGTGCGTTGTGTACAGTCTATTACTCCTACTCCTTACTCCAATCCTACTCCCTAAAGATCAAATTTTTCAACTTTGGCGTATCACTCAACAAACTTTCATCACCATAAATTAAACAATCATTTGTGGGGGTTGAGTTGGGCACCCAAGCGGGGGATGGGAGAGGGGCTGGTGAGGGCGGGGTGAGGGGGAGGGCCTATAAGCTAGATGTTAGACAAAGTGGCAGACTATACCTAATGCAAATGACATAATCGGCACCTTCATCACGTTCTCAAAGATGAAAATTGAAAATTCACAATTGTTCACTTTTCTTTCTTTTCAGTAGCATTTAACCAAGGAAAGGGGTTATATTCATTCCTGCGTAGCACGGCAAACGTGTTCGCGGTGCTCCCCGTCCGCGTGAACACATTCGCGCGTTCGCACGAACGGGTCGCGAACACGTCCGCAAGAACGCGTTGTCGGAGGCCACGAACGACGTTCGCGGGGGCCGGTACCGGTCGTAGGCGGTGGTCCTGGCGGGGGTTTTGGGGCCTTGGGGAGGCCAGGGGTGGTCTGGCAGATCAAGGCAGGGGGAAGGGGGGCTGGGGGGAGACGTTTTCAAATTCGAAATCGAACTCCAACATATGTCCCCCCCAGCTGGAGCAGCAGCGCACAGAGGAGGTGGCTGTGCAGGTGAGTCAGCAGCCATAGCCCGCAACCCCCCCCCCTTCCCCCCCCAACCGACCCCGCCGTGTGTGTGTGAGTGTGTGTATGTGTGTGTGTGTGTGTGTGAGAGAGAGAGAGAGAGATCCCCTCGTCAGCCATCTCTCTCCTCAACCCCCCAACCCCCAAGCCCCCCACTTCTTCTTCTTCTTTTTTTTCTTCTCCTCCTCTTCTTCTCCTTCTTCTTCTTCTTCTTCTTCTTCTTCAACTCCTCGTCATCTCGTCAACGCCGCGCTGCTGCCACATCAGCACGTGCTTTTTTTCTTTTTTTTTTCAATCTTCTTCAAGTTCTTCTTTTTCTTCTTCTTCTACTTCTTCTTCTTCTTCTTCTTCTTCTTCTTCTTCTTCTTCTTCTTCTTCTTCTTCTGCTCTCCTCCTCCTCATACACCTTTTTTTACGACAAAGAGAATATCTGCTCTCCTCCTCATCATACTCGTCATCTTCTTCTTCTTCTTCTCCTCCTCCTCCTACTCGTCATCTGACTTATGATGGTCACACATCTCCTTCTTCTCCTTCTCGCCATCTTCTTCTTCTTCTTCTTCTTCTTCTTCTTCTTCTTCTGTCTGGCAGGGGCACATAGACTCTGTCACACTCTGTGTGCTGCCCACCAGACTGTGACAGACTGTCGGTCATACAGACTGTGACAGACAGTCTGTCACACAGACTGCGACAGACTCTGCGGCTGGCCCCCACCAGTCTTTGTGCGGCAATGTCTGTTGGGCACAGTCTATGTGTGCTGCCCAACAGACTGTCTGTCACAGTCTTGTGTGCTGCCCAACAGACTGACTGTGACAGACTGTGACAGACAGTCTGTCACATATAGGTCAGTCTGTTGGGCAGCACACTCAGACTGTGACAGACAGTCTTTGTGTGCTCCGTGGGGGGACGGGGTGGATCTGGCGGGAGGAAGTACCATTGCAGAACAGAGATCCCCCCCCCCACCACCACCACATCAACTTTGGCTCTGCAGACACCGGGGGGGTTCAGGGACACCAACTATGCTCCCCCGAAACAGTTTGTCACAGCCCCTCATTTGTTGTCCTCTTCTCTCTCTCTGCCTACGGTTTTACCGGGCAGTTCTGTTTGTGACGATATATATATATATAAAAAAAAGTTTACGTTTGTGTTCGCTGATTTCTGGAGCCCGTTCGCGTTCGTGCGAACGTGTTCGCATTCGCCGGCGAACGAGAACGGGGTGCTACGCAGATTCATTCCACAACAGTCCTAGAGTTTTTCACAATCTTGGCACCTTTGTAGCCAAACCCCCTATGTCGGGAGGGCGGTGCTATGTGGACGGAGATGTGTGCCCCTTCCTCTGCCCCCTAAGGGACAAGGAGAAGAGACCTCATTGTGCTGTTTGTTGGTGCCGTAATTTTGGTTTCGAGATACATCACGATGCAGAACACAGAAGAGTGGACAGCAACTGCTCCTCCGATTGGTGCCTCGCCATCAAGCCTCCCTTCGATGATTCTCATGTCAGATCAACTTCGTGGATTTTTCTTGCTTCAGCGTCCTACCGAGCATTCCTTCTCTGATTTTGCGACGTCTCTCAATCCGTTCGGCACATCCTAACTGGACTTTGGCTTCAAGAACCGCCGGAGAGAGGTAAAGAGGATTGAAGGGGCGCTCCTGAGTCGGTTTCTGAATCTTGTCCAATTCTCAGTTTGTCGTATTCTCCTGAGTAGCTCAAAAATTTTCTTAAAAAAACATAAAATAAAATTAAAAAAAGCTATGCTTTCCTTCCTTACAGTTACACAACTTCCACTCATGTGCTCCCCTCCCATAACTTTCCTTCGATAGCTCTGACTACACGATTGCAAGGACTCGATCAACTAGGAGCTTGTCCCTTTCTCTTTAGTTAGGTCTTCGACTCGGTATTTGTGAATTTGACATTTGGTTTTTAGTCTGCGTCGTGCAAGCGGTTGATTTATCCATGTCTAGGATTGTTCTGTGAATTCTTTTTTTGGATCTCTCTCTTGCCCTGTCATCTCCTTCTCTCTCACTTCTTTGCCTTCAGCCTCTATGCTTTTTCCACTCCTTCACCGACCACCTTCGACTCGGTATTTGTGAATTTGACATTTGGTTTTTAGTCTGCGTCGTGCAAGCGGTTGATTGATCCATGTCTAGGATTGTTCTGTGAATTCTTTTTTTGGATCTCTCTCTTGCCCTGTCATCTCCTTCCCTCTCACTTCTCTGCCTTCAGCCTCTACGCTTTTTCCACTCCTTCACCGACCACCTCTTTTGTCCTCCTCCGCTCCTCGCCTTCTCGCCTTCTCGCCTTCTAGGCCGATAGGCCTGTCTATCTTCTCTGTGTGAACACTAGGCAAGCTCGTGATTGTTGTGTGAGAACGAGAAGTCTTCGGCTATATATTGGAGAAGGATTGAGTGTGTTGTAGGCGCTTTCAATCGTCCCCTTATGATTCCGTTTCTGGCGAACGGATGAAACGATCGTAGGGACTTCGCCAGCATGGCACTTCGATTTTCTCGTCCATACTTTTTAAGTGCATGACCCACGTTTGCACGTACACGTCAAACTAGAGATGATTGGAAAGGCCAATCAAACNGATATGGGTCTGGGCGGGCGATTTGGGTCTGGGTCTTTTCTGCTTTTGTTTTATTTCTCTTCTACTGCATCTTCCCAGAAATACAGTATCGAAGCATTCTGCTGTTTACTACGCCAAGTAACGAAATCTAGAAAGAACTGCCCTGCCTAGTTGGCAGGGCTTACTAAGAAAAGAAACGAAAAGAAAAACAAGAAAAGAAAAAAAAAAAACAAGAAAAGAAAAAAAAAAAACAAGAAAAAAAAAAAAAAAAGGTCCAGGTGCAGAGCCATAGGTTTTGAGTTCGTTCCGCGAGGAGGAGCTGCAAACTGACGTCAGTCCTTTTTTTCCTCTGTCCTTGAAATATCAGCAACACTAACACTGGAGGGCGTTTAAAAAAAAAAAAAAAAAGTAACAAGTTAACTAACAACACATGGACAAAAGAAAAAAAATTAAAAAAAACTGTCGGTGTATCTTTCCATGTTTTAGGGGAAGAATCCGGAAGATTCATTCCCAAATTTGCACATTTGGTAAGTAGTGGAGCGAGGCCCTATAGCGTTAATCGTTCATCTATGTACAATTTATATATCTGTAAAATTTTAAATTTTGTAAATACTACTAAATAGTAAAATTAATACAGAATACTAAACGCGAAACGCGGAATACTGTTAAAATACTAAACACCGAACACTGAATAGTACATAGTACTGAAATAGTACTATACTACTAAATGCTATTCTGCGAGGATTTGACTCCTCGGCAGTGCTGGGAAAGGCCTTGCCCGCCCTATAAGTGAAGGCGGGCCTGCCTATATGTGCCAAGGCCTGGGTACAGGCCAGTGTGATCACCCTAAAGGGGTCGTATATGTGCGGGCAATGAGCCCTCGTGGGGCCCTTAATAGACATGAATGAACATGTTCTGGGCAGAGGCCCTCAGCAAGCCCTGTGCCCTCCCTAAGTGAAGGCAGGCCTGAATATTCACAAGAGGCCAAGATTTGACATTTTTTCATATGTGGGTATCAGACAGTTGCAGCATGCCAGTTGGTTACAGAGCAACGTAAGCCTTTCCAGGCTCTTTTCGGAAGTTGCAGCCTCAACGGGCAGTTGAGCCGAGGGCCCCGAACAGTTAAGGCCGAGGGCGTGTGCTTTCTGAGGCCGACACATCATACAACAGCCACGGACCAACGAGATTGCAGCATTGTCGGCACAAAGTGGCCGTGAGCCAATGAGATCACGGCGAACCTGTTGAGGCACGTGGACTGCCTGGACGTGCCCAATTGTTAAGGGCCCAGGCCCGTAACTGCAACTGGGCCCGGACGCAGGCATTGAGGCCCGACTGGAAGCTACTGGATGCTCGCCCAGCCAGGCCCAGAGGCAGCAGAGGCTGAGCTCACTTTCCATAGGAAAGTGAGCATCGCTGGGCAGCTCATTCTGGCCTAGGCAGGCAATGTGGCCACGCTGCTGCATTGCAACCTCTTGTTTTCCACAAAGCTGCCGGTTGGGTCGCGCGCACGGGCTCTGGGGTGTGAGGTGCACTGTTGGCCAGTGGGCGCGAGGCAGCCATAGCCGGGCTGCTGGGCGCAAGTCTGGATGGCGATGGTGATCTTTGGGTGTTGAGAATGCACACAGTGGGAAGTCAGGGGTGATGAGGAGAGACGAGATACATACCTGGTGCATGAGGGAGGTCAGCTATGGTGTTGACGTCATGTACATTGGTCTTCAAGGTCGAAGTGAGCCTGTTGCGTGAACGCTGGTGTAGTAGGATAGGCGAGTAGTGTAGGCGGGGTGCTGGGCGCCAGACAGAGTAGGAGCGACATTGGATACGGTGTTCGTGTGGCCTGAGGGCTTGGACATTGGCTCGTGAGTTCATTGTATTGCTCTTCGCTGGATGGAATCTCGGCGCATTTGCACTCTCTGCTTGTACATGACTACTAGGACATCTGTGTGATTTCACGACTTGGTTTTCTGTATATCGCTCTTGCTCATATTCCTTGCAATACCAAGTACCTGAATAGTAAATTGCAAGTACATAGTTGACTTTTGATGCTGTGTTCAGGATGGTTAGAGTCCGTTAGACTAATAGTGGCGCGCGCTGTGACGTGCAATTGCCTGCCAAGTTAAGATGCGAATAGGAAATACAAAGCGGTTACTGTAGTAAACGCTGAATAGTAAATACGAAGCAGTTACTGTAGTAAACGCTGAATAGTAAATGCTAAGCACTGAGTAGTAAATAGCAAGTACAGTAGTGGAGTGTGATGCTATGTCCTATGTGGTTACACCCTCACACTAATAGTACACGGCTGTGAAGATGCCGAGTACCTGGGCAGTGAGAAGAGAGGGGCAGAATATGGGGGTATTCTGGCAATTCTGCAGCTATGTGAAAGCCCTTCCATGGTTCAGATGCCAAATTCGAGTTTCAGGGTCAGATGCCCTGGCAAAGAAACGCCAAGTCGGGCAGTTTTAGAAAAGTCACAGTCGGGTGCCTTAGCAGCCAGGTCCAACAGGCACCCGGCAAACAGTCACATCTTAGGGGGGGAAATCACATCTCATAATGAAAAGTCATATTGAAGAGTCATATCCCATCCACGAGTAAAAGGGCAGTTCCACGGGCAAGAGTCGTGTCCCAGAGGCAGGAGTCACAGTCCACAGTCAAAATCATATGCCAAAATCGAAAAGTCATGACTCAAACGCCCAAGCAGCAGCACACCAATGGAAATTCGGGAAGGTTTCAGGCCCTGGCATTCGAAAGCAGACAGGTCGTGGGGATGTGGTACCGGAACCCAGTGAAGCCCCAAGAAGCAGAGGCTGGCACGAGTTGAAGTGCGGTCCAAGACTATATCAGGACTGACCGGCCTCCTCATTCGGAGATAGCTCATTCACATGAAATGTGAAGTCCTGGTGCACTTGTGCACTATTGTGAGGGGCAGAGCGCCAAAGCCAGAGTGCTGCGCTGAGAGAGAGAGAGAGAGAGAGAGAGAGAGAGAGAGAGAGAGAGAGAGAGAGAGAGAGAGAGAGAGAGACGGCGCTGGCAGGGAGAAGGCAGCCATAGCTGCGCCAGTGCAGAGTGTTAGCAGTTTAGTACTAGACTTCAGAGGGGTTAGTAGGCATATCAGTGGGTGATTCAGAGTTGGTCCTTGAGTAGGAGAGTAGGAGAGAGAGTGTGAGTGCATGCAGATAGGGAGAGAGGATACAGGGAGGAAGAAGACAGAGAGAAGACCAAGAGAGAGAGAGAGAGAGGAGAGAGAAGAACTTCGGCAGAGATACATACCTGAGTGGAGATACTGGAGTAGGAGAGTAGGAGAGAGAGTGTGAGTGCATGCAG
>BFEA01000082.1:3540989-3563009 GCA_003427395.1 Chara braunii
CTCTCTCTCTCTCTCTCTCTCTCTCTCTCTCTCTCTCTCTCTCTCTCTCTCTCTCTCTCTCTCTCTCTCTCTCTCTCTCATTTTCTCTCTCTTCCTCCCTGTCGAGCCACCCAATCGATCACTCGTGGACACCACTACCCCTCTTCTTGGCTGCATGTCCAAGGCCCCGTCCCTATCGAGCTCTCCAATCGCGTCGCCTCCTCCCCCTAGGAAAACCGGTATCTCGCACACAATGCGTGAGAGTCGCAGGCAGCCGCTCTCCCCTTGCCTACCAAGGTCGCCGCCAAGCACTCTCCGCTCGAAGGTAAGTCGAGGTTAGTGGTCGCTTCTCCTCTTGTGGACGAAGCCGCTCTCTATCTCCCTTTTCCCCTCTCGACTCGACTTTCGAACGCCTGCTTGGTATCGAGCGTTTTTCGATACCCGAGCACCAGACTACGTACACTCCAATTGTGCTCTCCCCCCCTTTCCCTTCTACTTGTACTTTCCAACTCTCCTCGCTCTCCCGCTAATAATTCGTCAAATTTTTCAACTTCCTGCCCACCTTCGACGTCATTGCCTTAGTCATCAGGATCATACCCTCCTTCTTTTGCGATCCTTCCTCCCTTCCTTCTCGGCGAATCATGGAGCGTTTCCCCCTTGGCGGCCGGATCGAAGAATCTATGGGCACACGCTTTGCTCCTGGCCCGTACCTGCTAGCCCATACAGTGAGTCAGTTGCTCTCTCCCACTTCGAGTTGATTCAGTCAGTTATGTTCGTCCCCCTCCCTTTCCCGTAGCTCCGTATCAACTTATTTTGCCCCAGTTACCAACGGTTATCAAGAACCGTTCCAGCGGCTCCCCGATCGCTTGCGACGATTCTGCCCCCATAATATCGCCTTTCCCTTTTTCCTCTCTTCTTCAACCCTCTTCCCTTCTCATCCTCCCATACCATTCCTCCCCTTTTCAGTCGGTGTCATGCCAGTCTTCCGTCGGTTGGAGCTACTTTCTTACCTAACTTTGTCGTCCTTAGTCGACCCATATTCGCAAGCCCAACGCTTACAGACCCTGTTTTGGCTCGGCCCTCGATCCGTCAGGCTGACTAAGTCGCCCACCATAGTTATATCTTGTCGTTGAAGACCCGATCGAGAATCCCGTCGAGCACAGTTCTTCAATCATCTTGCGATGGTTAGACCATCGGTCGCACCACGACTTATGATCCCAATCACGCCCTGATTAGAGGTGGATCTCAAACATTTCCTTCACCGTGTCGACACCGGTTTCTTCCATGAATACGTTGTCCTGGTCGCAACTGTTCCCACTACCCTGACCACTTTACCTTGGCATCTCCCGCCAATGGAGTTATCGTGATGTTTTCCCTCTTTACACATCGTAGTCTCTTTTTTCAAGGCGTGTGGTAGTTCCACAGTCGTCGCACATGCACCTTCCCGTACCCTCTTTTCTCAAGGTTCCGTCTCTTAGTCTCAAATGTCGGCGCCCCTCCTCGTTTGCTCTGATTGCCCTCCCGGGAATCCCAGTTTCCCGTCCACGCTCAGCCCTGCCATTGTCCCTCTTCTGCCTTGCCATTCCGACTCGTCCAAGGGTCAGTACAGACATTGTCAACCAAAACTCAGATCACGACCAGACCCCACAACCAACATGCATTCATATCTAAAAAAACATGCAGGAAAAAAAAAAAAAAAAAATGCCCGACATTTTATACCTGTACAGGAAATAAGCATCTGGCTGGTAGGCAGCTACTCGACAATGTCCAGATTCAAACACTTCTTCCAATCCTCTTTGCCAGTGGGATGTGGCTCTAAGTGCAAACTTGGTGCCAGAAAACGTGTTAGAACTTTTACCAAGTCTTTTTTTTTTTTTTTTTTTTTTTTTGAGAAAATTATATTCTCCTCACATATATGTTTCTCTCATCTCACAATGCTCATATGTCTTTTAACTCGCGTTCTGCCATATCATGGAACATATCTTTCTTTTCACTACCGACCATTACCTTTTTCCCCCAAATACAACGTACGGTCATTATAGTTGTATTTAGACTGGAAGATACCCCAAATATAGCTATAATGACCGTACATTGTACTCGAGGGAAGAAGGTGCTCCTAAGGCTATACAGGGGACCCCTGGAAGCATAACTTTCTACCTCTCTTCGGTGAAGGGAGGTTACCTCTCTTGGTGAAGAGGGGTAACGACATGTTTGCCCCTTTGCCCTAGCGTTTAGGGTGCAGGGTTGCGGCCGCTGGTGGGAAGCCCGCTAACACAAGAATCGAGCATTTGCCAGTAATTGTGGCTCCCTTTTCATTTTCCCCAATGGTGACCCCCATCGAGTAACAGCAGTGTCTATAGCCAACACTCTCCCACACACCACACGCAACCCACTCACACACGCACTCACACCCGCGTTGGCTAAAGACCTTACAGATACCGACTGGAAGGATGCAGCTCACTATCTCAGTTGGTTGGCACCAAGAGTGCTACAGGCGGCCATGGGGATTAAACTTACGACCTCCTGCATGCCACTTGTGTGCCTAACCAATTGAGCAAGGTCGTTGAATCCGAGTCTCCTTTTTCAATCCGCCACAAAGTGCGGCGAGTTCCTTTTTGTTTCTTTGGGAAAAAGCAAGGGAATTCCTCACAAACAACCCAGAATAAACATTGTCATAGGATGGGACCATTACCTAGTTTCGCTTTGTGGGGTTACCCAACAACACTTGGCGGAGCCAATCCTACTCTATAGACATTTCACCCGGGTACTAAGTAAACAAACGTTAAATTCAATAGGCAAAAAAAACATTGAAACTGCGGTTTATCCCCCCCCTATTATAATTTACCCTATACCCACTGGCCTATGACTACTAAGCTTAGCCTACTACGACCGAGTGGACCCTGGGCTCCTCACCACCGTGACACTCTATTCCTCTCGACCTTCCCTCTTGCCTCCTACCGCGGATGGGTCAACCGAGTGCCCTGGTATGACGATTTACCTACCTCGACCATCTCTTCCTACTGCTCACCACTCCATGAACGTCCTAGTCTGCCACTCCTGCTTTATTTGGGTAACCAATTTGAGAATTTCAGAGAGTTGTCATTCTCTAACCTTACTATGCTACCTCTCTTGGACCAGGTGTCTGCAAACCATCTCATCCCTCGTTCCTTGTTTGGGGCCCTGATGACTTTCCTTCTCCAGTTCACAGCCGCAGCGTATCCGATTTGCTGTTTGAACAAGTTTTTCCCTATCTGCCATGTTTGTGTCTTGGAAAACTTGTTTGTTCCTGTCCTACCACATTACCCAGAAGCCAATTGCTCTGACAATCTATGTGATGCAGCCCTATCTGACTTCCAGTTCAAATTTGTCTAATATGCCTCCCATGCGCACCCAATTATTGTCCCAAGCGAAGGCTTTGTCTGATATGATCACCCATTGTCTTTCCCATCATTTCCAGAAACAACAGTGGTCGGGTAGTCCCACCATAAGTGCATGGTGGACTCGTATGCCCATCGACATCTTTTGCAGGTTGTGTCCACCCTTATTCATGTTTATGCTAGCCATACAACAGATGGTGTGGCTAACAAGGAGAGGAGCCACAAGATCGCAGCAAACTAATGAGAAGGTATCAATATTAGTTGCTGCCAACACCGACTTAATATTCGGATCGTAGCCTCTGGTTCCATGTGCATTACTCTGATCCATCTCTCTGAAGCTACAGTCTGCGGGGTTTTAACTGGCTCCTGTAATTTGTAACCTATCTTGATTGAGTAGTTTGAGAAGAGGAGGTATGAACCCTTTCTACCTCTCCATGACCACTGAGCAGGGTCAGTTCCCAGTTCCACAATGGGTCGTCTTTTGGCCAGCAGAGTTGCCGACCAATTGTCTGGTTTCTTAAAGCTCATTTTGACTCGTATCTGAGCCAACACTGCAGGCGGGCGTGGGATCTCGCTATCCTCCTGTATTCTTATCAGTGTTGCAGATGAGTTGCTTGTTTGCTTCCATAGTTCGAAGGATCGTCTTCCGTTTTCACCTACCTCCATGATCTTCCAAAAGTCGGTAGGGCTCTTTTTGTTCTTATCCACATACCAAGTGTCTGGGGAATTTATCGCTTCTGGGCTGAGAATGTGGTGCCATCGATCATGGATGGCATCTTTTAACATTTGTCCCCTTTCCTTTATCCCTCTCCGATTTTCCAGTTTGTTTTTGAGTTTCTACTGCAATCCAGTTCCCCCTGAATTCAACTCATACGTCGCTGGTCCTTACTACTCTCTTTTCTATCCACGGTCTTCCAAAGGTTGTGACAGATATGTTTGCTGCAAACCATTATCCTTTGTCATCACAAATGAAGGGGTTTTCAAATATAATTTGTATTAGGAACTCCTGTTTCGTGATCGGTTGCACGACTTTTAGGACCCCTACCCAGAACTCTGACTTTTGCCGTCTTCGGAGATATGACCTGATTCAAATACAAGCCCAAACATCTTTCGTACGGCTTAAGTTCCAGCTACACATCAAAGATTGTTCTGCCAAAAGTAGCCAGTGCTCTTAAGTGTAGAGTTAGATGCCTTGACTACCCATGTAGACAACATCGTTGTACTCTGCCTTGTTGGGTCCTTCAGGCTCAATCCTTCTTCCTTCCTGCAGAAACAAAATGTGTCCACGCCACTTTAGATATGAACTTGAAGTCGTTGTTGTCTGAGCCCATGGGCTTCCATATGAATCAGGATGATCTCCTCTTCACTACCGCCCTCGCCTTGAGACCTAGCGGGTGAACCTTCCCTACATATCAGAGGAGTGCAAACAATGTCACGTTCACTACTAAAACCCTGCCCAGGAGAGAAAGGTGTGGGGCCTTTCCCCAAGTGATAAACCGATTCATGACCTTCTGTTGTAGAAGTTCGTCTTGAATTGTTGCACCTGATAGAAAAACCACTTACACACCTTAAAAACGTTCTGATTGATTATCCACCACTCTCTTCATTCTCCATTGCACTTTGATGTTGAAGGAGTTCGGGAGCATGTACACAAACTTTGATCAGTTAATCGCTGCCTCTGAGAGCTCTTCATATTGTTTGCGACAAGTTTTAAATGCAATTAGTGAACGTCACAAATTTTCTGAGACAACGAAGAGATCGTCTGCCAGAGTTTTTATTTTGCAGTCTCTCCCAATGGTTGGAAGCTCAATGATCTCCCTGCTAGCTCTGATGTTGTAGAGGATTGTTTCCAGTCGGACTACAAAAAAGAGAGGGTCCAGCGGACACCCATGGCGTAAGGATCGAGACATATTAAATGACTTAGAGAAATGACCATTAATCATGACTGACGCAATTGAGAATGAGTATATGACAATCACCCATCGACAAAAATTATCTCATAATCCTAACCATCGAAGAGAGGTAAGCATATATGACTTGTTTACTTGGTCATATGTTTTTTTCATATCCAACAGTAGAATTACGGTATCCAGGTTCTCTTCCTCTACCATCTCCATTGCTTTGATTGCTGAAATAATGTTATTAAATATCGACCCGCCCTTTACAAATGCAACCTGGTCATCAAGGACTAATCTGGCATATATTTGGCAACTCTTCTGGCCAAGATTTTAGCCAGTACCTTATACATTACGTTTAAAAGGGAGTGGGTCTCCAATTCTGGATCTCACTCGTATCGCCCTTTCTGAACAAGACTGAGATAATCCCATCGCACGCGTTGCGAGGCAGCTGACCGCCTGCCAAAATCTCATTGTAGATCTCCACTAAATCTTTCCCCATCCCTTTCCAGAAGACCAAGTAGAATTCTACGGGTAATCCGTCGTCTCCTGACACTTTACCCTTTGCCATTGAGGCTAGTGCCTTCCTAGCCTCTTCCTCCGAAATTGGCCTATCTAGGTCTAGTTTCCCGTGTGCAGGGAGTCTTACCCTTCATGTTCGCCCACTGCTTAGAATGAGTTGCCGAATTCGTGTCTACCCCTTCTTCCCGGCGCCTTGAGATCAGAATGTCTTTGTAGTAGCAAGTTGCATGTTGGCAAAGTTCCAGTGGACATATAGCGACTGGCTCGTGATCGCAGAAGGGGTTCTTTAACTCTCTCATCGACTGTGATGATCTTCGTGGAAGCAACTTTCGGAACAATTCCTTTGACATCCAGTCGTAGACATTTATTTCTCTTGCTGCATCTTTTCTTATTCCTCCAGTTTCTTGGCTCTTTGTTTTCCCTATCTAAGCTCAGATATGGGATGTTCCCGCATCCTCCGCTCCTCATAGTCGACCCTTTTCTTACAATGCCTTTCCTTCTTCCGCACCAGTGCTAGGATTCGCGAGAAAACATTTAACATATTGAACATGATCCTTATCCCGCCTTCCCACCATTCCACTAAGGAGCAAAATTTATCCTTCTGCTATGTCCATCTTTCCTAGAAATTCGCTACCCAGACTCTTAGTCCAGGGTTTGAGAGGTTTTTCATATTTAATCGGAAATACCCCTTCCCTTGCACCTGAAGTTTTCCTATCCTAAACTTCGCTATCACCAGGTTGTGATCGGACAAAGGGGTTATTATGTGGTTCCACCCTCGTTATCGTCTCTAGCCCTACCCCCACTACCATGATGTAGTCAAAGTGTTTCCCTCGTCCTTGGTGGGAGAACCAAGTGTATCCTCTATCCAGAGGGTACGTCAGTCGGCACGGGTCATGTAACTGGAACTCCGTCATGACGTCAGTGATTGGCATAATTACTCTTGCCAAATCAATAGCCCCCACATCCCGATTCTTATCTAACATTTGGTTCCAATCCCCTCCCACTATGAGGTTGTCTACGTTCGGTAGGCAATAAGGTAGTTCTCTCATGAAGATCTCACGGTCCTTCCTAGATATGACCCAATCCTCTTGCTTCGAGCCAAGTTTTACCGAAGCCCAGCGTTCCTAAATACCTACGTAATAATCAACGATTTCTAGTTCTACATTTATGTGCAGCAGGATCGCTACACCTCCACTAGAGCCCTTGGTCGGCGCCCAAATCTGGGATCCGTCCTACCATTCCCCCAACTTCCTGATCTTCTCGTCGTTCAATTTTGTCTGGATGCACATCACCGATACGTGGTCGTCATGTATCCACTGCTTGAGCCTTGCTTTCTTTCTTCTCCCTGAAGTATCTCCCAGTCCACAGTGCTCCACACAAATTTCACGAGGCGGCTGTCAGTTTACCCAATTATTATGGGTCCACCTCTTGATTGGATGTGCGGTTGGGTGCTACCTTGTTCAGCTGATCTTGAGGAGCCTTCTCCCTGCCATGGTTTGGTTAGCGCGCCACGTGCAAAGTACAAACTAAGAGTTAAGCTTCTTTTATCGAGGGAGTCTCTACCTGACTTCTACGGGGATTTATGTCGATGGCCTCACTGTGAGTGCAATCTTGTCGAGGTCTTGTTTTCTTCCTTCCGCGAACCAGGCTAGCGGAACCGGTCTCATGCCCACAACCTCCAATCTAACTAGCTCTTTCGGTATGAATCTCGCATCTATCAGTGGTATGTAGAATTTTGCCTTGCTACCATCCACATCCTTGATGATGCAAGCCACAGCCATGTCCAGAAGTAATCTTGCTGGAAACTGTTCCTGGTGCAGAATCTGAACCGCTTGCATGATGCATGACCACGCCGTTTACCGGGTGGGAGAGGAGGGTAAGTGAGTTAGTGTTTGTCAACCAAGTCAGTACCCAAAAATTGTTCCTTACCATTGTCGCCACCAATGGAACGATAACTTGTTCCATGCTCGTGCCTTGTCGTCGCGTCATTGTCGGTGCCCTTGTAAGGGTATTCGCCCTGTTTCTTGCAGATGACAGAAACTAAGTTTAAACTTTAAAGTTTGACTACATCGTGAGGGTCCGATAGAGGCATGCGACCGCGCGTACCCCCTATGCTACACTGTACAAGAAACGCCATTGGTTAGTCCGCCTTTGCGATTGCAACTGATTAGCTTTCGTACTGTGGACTGGTACCTCGGCGGGGATACGCCCACCGAAGGGAGGTGACAACTTCCGCAGTTGGAGGTAAGTTGTATCTCGCGTTGGCTCTATCTTGTCGTAGGGGCTCGCGAGAAGTATGGCTGGTGCACTCGGCCGGAGCGGCTTGCCAAAGCTCCATGTGTATCGCGATTACGACCAACTCCCGCGCGATGCTGCCAGGGGGGTCTCGCCCTGCGAGGGACCGATGCGCTCGACACCGCAGTTGCCAATCTTTTATCTCGTGTTGTTTTCTTCCCTGGAGTAGCAGACCTTGTCTCTTGACTTGGTGAGTGAGTTGGCGATTCGCCTAAAACTTTTGTTCGCAATTCCTTGAATGAGGACATGCTTAATCTCCACTGCTTTCCAGTTGTTCTGCTTCTTCCTTGTCCCCCTGATTTTCCTCCTGTTGCGGTTGGAATCATTCTTTCCATTTCCGGTGGGGTCGACTCTCCTGTTCTTTGTGTCTCCCCTGTCCCTCCCCTTGGGCGTGAGGTGGTTGCGGGGGTCTCAAATCCTTGGGCATCACCCTGTGGGAAGAATTGTCTGCAACATCCACATCTGATGGTGCCTACGTACGTGAGCTTCACTCCCAGGAGGTCATCCGTAGACGTGTCTCCGACAAGCTTATCCTTCATATTGTCTTTGGTTGTCGAATCGAGCGTTAGCTAACGCCGGTCTTGCTAGGTCTGTATCTGGCGGGTGTGCCACCAGAATCGTGTCCATAGCTCTCTCTATCTCGTTATAGATAAAGGGCATGTCATCCAAGGGGACCTGGATTGCGACGACCCAAATGTTCTCTCATCCTCCAATCTTCTCAAATCCCTGAATTCTGCCTTTGTCATCCAAGGTTTCAATTGAACCTTATACTCGTTCGTTCCCGATGGGATATCCATTCCTTCGTTAATCATGAATTCAATGACCTCTCTTGATTTTGTGGTGTAGGACAGTGCGTTAGGACCTTCAATCTTGACTCTTCCCCTTCTCGTTTCTAACAGCAAGTGCTCACTTCCAAGGATCCAGCCATCTTCACACGCACGGAAAGTATTGTCTTTCACCTTTTTTCGAAGGAATCTTACATTTTGTTTGAAGACGACAAAAACTCCTCTCTCCTTCAGCCTTTTAACTCTTATCTCATCGAGCGACGTGTTCAACTTAAACCGAAATTCTCTTCCTTGGATCGCCATTTCCCCTGAATCAAGATTTGTGGGGTAGACTCCATCGTCAAAACAGAGTACCAACAGTGAGCGGATTCATTCCTCGTCCTCCCAATAGTCTTGTTGCTAGGCCACTTGGCGGTGACCACGCGTTGTCCCGTGCTTCGTTCCTCTTCCTAGGGCACTTGGTCGTGACCACGCGTTGTTCCCTGCTTCTTCCCCGTCTTCCAACGTGCTCCACTTACTACACCTATTTAGTGGTCCTTCTCTTCGAGTTTAACTCGACTTCACTGAGCCTCTCTTCTACTGTTTCTACTACCTGAAAATTTTGTTGCCTGTCTTCTACAACAATCTTCGTCCTCAACCTGCGTTGAGGCGTTGAGGCGCGTGTTTAGGCAGTCAACCGATATCCGGCTTAGCCGCGTAAGTGTCTACCATAGCCGCTTTGCCCTGTAGTCGGGGAAAAACTTCGAGATTGTTGAGATGCTATCTCGATGGTAGCGCTTCGGTTGGTCGTAGGGTCGTTAGGGACCCGGTAACGAGGGGGCCGAGCGACTTAGCGCCAGCTGCAGCGTTCCTACGCGCGCACGTTGCCCGTGCCGACGTCCAAAAACCTGAATACAATGCCTACTCGTAGCAACTGTTGGTGGGCAGTCGTGCGGCGAGTTTCTGACTTTCTACTGCTATTTTGTGGAGGGTCATCCTCGTGACCCTCCACAAGCAACTTCTTAGGGAGTGCAGTGCTTCACGAGTGGAAATCAGGCAGACAAGTTTTTTAACTTTTATATAGAAGAAATATAGTGGCGAGTTGTTGCAACCAGGCCTCCGGTTTGGCACGATTTAAGTTTTTTCACTCTCCACACACCCGCCAGAAATTATGGCAGACGGCGAGTAGTGCAACTAGACCCTAAGTTTGAGTCTTGCTGAAGTCCACGTGCAAAATAACTCTCAATTTCAGTTTGATGTCTCAGCTCCATCATGATGGACCTTGCTCCACCACTCTCCAAATGCAAAAAAGACAAAAAATATGGGGGCGTATCTTTTCATATTCTAGCGGAGGAGGATTGGGTCTCATTCTGCACATTTGGAAAACAGTGGAGCGAGGCTCCATAGGGATCCACTCATTACAAATTGAAAGGGGCGTCGTCCATTCCACATAAAGGCCGAAGTAAGAGCATGACCATAGAACGATGAAAAAAACAAAGTTTTCACATGGCCAGACAGCCACGCAAATTTGGAGGTTGCAAACGAAGTCGCGAGGTGTTTGGTTGCACTCGCAAAGCAATTTTTTTTGTGGTTTGCAAGGACCCACGGTCCCCTCGCCTGCATCACCTCCATTTTCGTGGATCCTCACCAGCACTTACGAACTATTGGGCACTCCACACGAGTTTGGTAGGTGCATCTAAAGTAGTCGGGAGCTTTCAAAGGTCTGTTTCTACATCTTCAGTCTTGCGTCACGGCAAGTCGCAAGGGCCATGTATCGAAGCACTTAAAAACGAAAAGAAAACGAACTTTGTGGTTTATGAGTCCTTGCAAAAGTAAAGTTCGTTTCGTTTCATTTAGGGTGTCGTGTGGCAAGGCCCTAATTACATAGCAGGGTCACGGAAGTGGTTTCGAGGTTCTGATTAGGACCGACATTTTTGGCCTACGTGCCTAGCTCAGTAGGTACAACACAAAAGTTGCACTAAGGAGGTCGTGGGTTCAATCCCCATCGACCTCACGTATGTGCCTAGGCAAGCTTGGTGTTCTACCAGCTAGAGATAACCCACTGGCCCCCCAAGCCAGCCTTGGCAGGACCTCGGTTGTTGGTTGCTATGCACCAACAGTATTGACCATTGGACATAGCTAATGCAGGGTTTGCGGGGGGGTACGGGGAGGTGCAACGACTGGCCATAGTGCTCGGCACTAGCACCGCCACTTTCCCCCATCTGCAATGCTTGTCCATCCCTCATCACTGTGGTACGGGGTTGGAATAGCCTTGCTCTCACACCACTGTTGTACTGCAAACCTACCTGGGCCCCTACCCCGTGGACTGGGGAGAGATCCAGGTTGGTTGGTGCTCCCCCGTACTATACATAGGCTAACGAGAGGATGAGATAGATGAGATAGACGAGCACTTAGATAGATTGAGAGAAGAATAGTTAAACAAAAGAAAAAAAAAAACAAATGGTTCAGAAAGGATCAGTTGGATACGGCACCAGTGGGTGCGTTCCTGTTGATCGGCATTAGCAGTAGGATCTGGTTGGTGGGATAAGGCGCCAACATGCGTGTTCCTACTGATGGTAGCACATAGCCTACACAATTGCATACCACACAGATGTGCTGGTGAGGGTGATAAGAGTACCTCTCAGCAGTACCCACTTCGCTGAAGCTCCATGGCAAGGAGCAACGTCTGCTTGGAAAGCGGGTCCAACACACATATATAAAAAAAGGAGAAATAAATTACAAAGCCAGGGGGTAGTAATTGTGGGGTCGATTGAATACTTGTTCAGCCTGGTGTTAAATACCCGCGTGAGAAAGCTTGTTTGTCTGTGCTTCAACTAGGGCTGCGACGCTCATCCCTGGTGCTTGTTACTGCTATTCGGTCCAAGTCACTCTCTAAGATAACGGGGTGATAGTCCAAGGGTGGGGAATTGGTCTTGCAAAGGAACTATCGTGAGGACAACCAATGGCTTGCTGAGGCTGTGACCAACGTGTGTCTCAAACCTCGCCTCTACAACAACTTGGGATTTTAGTTTTACAAAAAAGAAGAAAAAAAAAAGTTGAGCTCGAAGTATTACCCAGTTTCGCTTGATTGGTAACCCAGGGAGAGGGAAGGGTAAAAACTTGTTGAGCCAAGTTTGGTGGGAGTTGAGGGACTTGAAAGGGTGGGTTGGGATCGGGGTTCTAAAGATGGAGGGGAAGAGAGTGGGAGAGGTGGGGAGGGGATCTAGTGGCAGCTCGGGAGGGGGTTAGAGTCTGAGAGGACTATGGTAAGAGAGCAAAGGTGATATCGGGGATGGAGAGAAGGGGGAGAATAGAAAATTCTACTGGATAACTAGGGGAACGGATAGGACTGGATTGGGTGGGAGAGGGGTCTAGGATCGGGAGTGTAATCGAGGTGAGGATTGGGGCAGGGAGGGCTGTAGAGGGAAGGGTCAAAGGTTGAAGGAGTATTGCACAGGCTTGGAATACAGCCTGACACCGGCCCAACTCGTCGTTGGACCAGATACAACCAGGCAGAGTCCGAAAAGTCTTCACACTCAGAATTATAGGGCTCGCCACACCATAAAATTATGGGTTTTTTCCTGCACTAGAAAAGATAAAAATTATGGCGGTGTCTTGGCCTCTTGGCTGGGAAAGGTACTGACAGTGCAAGCAGAAAGATTCATTCTTGTGTTGCACAATTGCTGAATGGTGCGAGGAGGCCCTATTTATGGATACCACTAGTCTGTTCCCCAGTTATTCCGCTATCTTGTTTTCCAACTTTTCCTAGCTATTCAGCTATTTTGTCCCAATGCTCCAGGGAACTAGGGCCTCGTCCCACAAGAATCGTTGAGTTTCCTCAATGCCCTGAATCTGAACGTGTTCGTGGAGATGTGTCGATGAGCAAACTCAACAAGATTTTCTGCACACCTCCACAAACACATCCAGATGTGGACATTGACGAAACTCGATTCTGTTGGTGAGAGGGGGCCCCCGAATGCAAAAAAGTGACAAAACGAACAGAAGGAAGGCTACCCCGAGCAGTCATTGGGGTAGTAGCTTTGCACTTCGTAAAGGAATTCATCATAAAAAGAGACTCACTGCGTTGTTTGGCGGAGAGTTTCGACATCTAGTCGGGTGGGGGAGAAGTACCACTGACGGTGAAGGGATGTCGATGAAGGGAGGATATACGCAACGGACGCGTGAAGATTATCAGAGGAGTTGCTGAGAGGGGGTGAGCGCACAAAGAATTGAGAGATCGATTTAGTCTTTTGCATCTCATTTCCTTACACTCGGTAGACGACTAGATTTGGACATTCCTATCATTTCCCTTGATAAGGGTATGGTTATTATATGCTTTGCAACTTGAGTTTTTCCTTCTTTCTAAAACCTTTCCTGATTCATCTTATCGACCTGTTAGGCATTTGCTTGTGTTTCGAACCTAGATCGCTGCATAAGGAAATTACATCCAAGTAAGCAATTAGTTAATAGGAGCGTATGACAATTATGCCTTTGACCACTGTGCTCTAACAACGATTTCATTAAAATGAACATATTATCTATTTTTGAACGAAATTAAAATCTTATTTTTGACCCAAAATTTTATGAAATTGAAGGGCGTTATGAAAATGCTCCACCCCCTGAATTTATTTGGACTTATGTAAAATCCACATACATCCAAAAAACCCGAAGTTTTTCAGCCAGGATGTATATGGACTTCAATTAAGGCTAGACAGATCAAAAGTGTAGAGCGTTTTTGGAGCGCTGTACCCTCAATTTAAGGAATTTCGGGCCGACAAATGAGATTTCAATTTCGTTAAAAAATATATATATTACCATTTCAAAAAAATCGTTGTTCTTTCGTTTTTTTTTTCTTCCGAATACGTCCCCAACTGTTTTTATTTTATTTTATTTATCTTAATGGACTAAGGTATAATCAGGGAAACGTTTTGCAAAAATTCGTCATATTGCATTTCTTTTTCATCTTGACGGAGTTTTTATTTTCAACTACGATTCTTTTTATCGTGTTATTGCCCGTATCTGGAGAGGGAATTGAATGACTGTGGGTTGCTCATTGGGTTTACATAACCACATGACTTGAGAGCACTGTTTGTTTTTCAACAAACATTGATAATGGCAATATTATCATGTGTTTTGCACCTCTTGGACTATTTTCTACACCTACTCGTTGCCATTCTCCCTCCGCTACGACCTCCCGACGGTCTGTCGCCTAAAACTTTTCTTAGTCTATCATATGAATGCCCTTTTCCTCTCTCACAATTGGATCTTTGCATACGACGCTTGCATCTGGGTGGGCAACTAGCATAATTGTATGACATCTCTGCTTCAGATAGTTGTACTCTATTTTTTTTTAAATAATATTTGAAATCTTCTTACGTTTCGATCGTATCGGACAAAGTAAGAATATCTCAAATATTATTAAAAAAAGGTTGACGCACCGCTATCAGAATCAGAGATGTCATACAATTTTGCTAATTGCCTACCCGCGTGCCAACGTTGTATGCAAAAATCCAATTGTGAGAGAGAAAAGAAAGTTTGTGTGATAGACTAAGAAAGATTGTAGACGGTGAGCCTTTGGAAACTCACAAATGAGAGAGAATGTGCTTCAACCTTTTGTGAATCATTTTTAAAATATTCTTACTTTTGGTCTTATTGGACAATACATAATCGAAAAACTGCCTAACAAGAAAAATAATGGATCCCTCTACTTTTTGCTTCTTCAATTATCGATTAGTTACAACCTCTTGACTTCTAAAGCATACTTCTGTTTTCAACTATGATCCTTTTTACTATCACACACATTTTTCACTTAATTCTTACAGGGAGTTGGTTGACCACGAGTTACTCTGCTGGTTCGCATAGTAGCATGACTTAAGACCACTATTTGTTATTCGTTAGACATTAATAATTGCAAAGTATCATGTGTTTTCACCCGCAATCTGTAACCTCATACTCTTTTTATATGTCCTCGTTTACCCTGCTTCCTCCTTTACGAACAACGGATATTCATTTTTCCTTCGAAATTAGATCTCTGCATACCATATCCCCCCCCCCCTTTTTTCTTATAATTCCTGAAATCTTCTTATTCCGACTTCTCAATCCAATAGGTGTGCAATACGTAATCTAGGAGATGCCTTGCAAAACCACTTTTTTTCTTATTCACTGATCTATAAGACCTCATCTTCTTATACTGAACATGTTATTTTGCTTCTTGATTGATTTCTGCCTCTTTTTCGATACTTCCATACGAGTTGGGCATTGAATGAGGACCTTTCTATGTATACCCGCCTTGTGATCCCTGCAATTCATCCTTCTTTTTGTAACTTAGCACGTTGTGTGTCACTTACCCATTACTACACGCCACCTTCACTTCCAACAAAAATGGATAATGACCTCACTAGAGTCACTACACGGTTCTCTACCCCTGTGTGAGGTGGAACGACGGAGCTATCTCAGTCGTTTCTTAAATTTTTTTTTGGGACTTCCCGCTCATCAAAAGTTGATGGATTCTCCGAGGAATCGAAGGAAATGACGTGATAATAAGGGGTTGGCACAACCACTCGACCTTGCTTGATGATCCTTTAAACAACTTGTCGTGCATTACGCAGGAATCTTTACTTCCATTTACTCTATGATTTTTTTTTTAATTCCTAGGACTCCATCATATTGAATCATTAGTTTTATTTATTTTATGTTAAGCTTGCGGTATGTTTTAAAACTTTGCATTTGAGTAAGATATTGAAAAAACTGCATAATATGTATTGGAATAACTACAATGAAATTGAATGATTTGAGTTCACTACGATCTACACGCGGCTAGGGGAACCACTTTATTGATATTGACGATAAGGGTTTCTGCTTTCAAACGCTTCACTTTTTTTATTTAGTATCTACCTCGCCTCCAATCTTTTGAAATATCTCATCTAAACTTCTGCGAAAAAATGTGGGTCTTGCATGACATACTAACCTTTGTCTGCTATCGAAATGCTATTGAACATTGCGATTTGACTTTTTCTTGGAAATTCCTACGTGACTTTGGATCAGAGGGAAGTCTTTGGAATAGGGTGGTACTTAACCTTCCGTTCCTTCTTGAGACCTGCATTCGATTTTGGATTGCTCATCAAGCCTAATGAGTCGGGACCGCTACAATTCACCCTTCGTCCCCCAACCCTTTGTATGTTATTTGATCTAAGTGAACAAGGTGCACATAAGGGGGTAACTTTATAAGAAACTAAGACAAGAGTCTTTGCCTTCAGTTACTTCACTTTCGTGCTTGAATCCTACCATCTTATGTCTAAAAGTCCGCCTAGCTACCGATCCCTCCACGTCGCTGAAGTAATTTTCTCTTCTATGAACAGGATGAGGATCTTCTTACTTGATGCTCCTACTCTCGACTAGCACAATGCTACGATGACGAATTTGCCCCGATCACTACTATTCAACTTTCTTTCTGTTTCTGACATACTTAAGGAATATGAGGGGGAGCGTGATACTTGTAGGCAACCTAGCTCCCATTTGTTGTTCCTTTTGGGTAACTATAACGACCTAGTCCACCTCTCTTAACGGTCCCATATTTTATATTTGAGGATTAATCAGATAAGGATTTGATCAATGGTTCTCCATGAAATCGATGACTAATTCCCTCTCTTTCCCCCCCCCGCCCTCTGCCTCACTCCCTGTTCTCTCTCCCATCCATCCACGGTGAGCCAATCTATACCCCCCGACTGCGACCAAGCGCCGACACTTGTGAGACAACCTTCACAGACTTCTTAAGAAAACAGATCATGGATATCCAAAAAGGACATATCTATAACCAATGCTTTCCTTATCAAGCGAGGTGGCAACAATCCTGAGATATCCTGGTGGGTCGCTCTGATCTTCTCGAAGATCTGCCAGAGACACGTAGATATACTGAGCCCGTGTGAGGAATTAACTATTGTGCACAAACATACTCTATCTCAACTTGTACTCAAGGCAACAAATGTTGAGAAGCTAAAAAGGGCTAACATAGCTCTCAACGGGGAAATCAACAACTTGAAAGAGGATCTATGGCACCTGAGGACAAAATGAGGACAAAACTGCATGCGATCACCCATCCTACCCGTGCCAAGTTCTTCCCTTCTGTCTTGAAGCCCATATGGTTGTTCGCTGTTCATACCATTATTCTAGCCATGATCTGGGCACACCTAAGTGGAAGCCTCCAAGCACTAGCGCTTCACACCCACGGACGACACGGTCCGCCCGCAAGGACCCGCGCAAGCCCACAGGTGATGGCCGCCATACTGGCCGTTCATCGCCCCCCGACTTGAACATCGATGTCCCCCAGCCATGTTTGTGTCGGAGTGGGAATGTCCACGTGGCGAACGTTCGATGTGCTGACGCCAGGAAAACAGTTGAAGGGAGTACAATAGCATCAGGAAACATAGAGTGGCGCAAGGCTAACCAGAGAGGTGGCGGTCGCAGTGAAGGAAAACATCAGCGGAAGAACGGCTGCTACATCAACAACGGTGGTAGAGATGGAGATAGAGACCATGCCTGATGGAGGGCTGTGGCACACCCGTCCTGCCCTACAGCCCGTGGAGACAGATTCTGCACTGTTGATTGTGACCTTGTATAAACAGCAACTGGAGGAGATGCACGAGGTACTAAGTCAAGAACATGACAACTTACCACATCATATTTTGTCGGCGGGAGAGGGGATCTTTGATGGATGGGAGGAGGAACTGTATGAACAGATCTCGCTCCAACAGTTGGACATGAATGGCAGAGCACAGACAATGGCTGCCCTACACGAGTGCGCTGGGATGCTGACGCATGTGAAAAACATACTTGTCGAGCTTCTAGCGAGAAGAGTCGTGGCCGGTCCACTAGGTGAGTTGTTCTCAACTAAGTGCCAGCATAGTGTGACACACACAACATCAACAACATCAACAACATCAACAACATCAACAACATCAACAACATCAACATCCGCAACACGAACAACATTGACAATAACAACATCACCACAAACAACAGTGACATCACCAATGACTCCAGTCTGTGTCCGGCGACAGCAGCCAGTTGCTCATGTGTGTGAAGAATTGGGTAATGATCATATGATGTCAGCATCATTTGAGGACTGTCAGCCTCAGTCTGTCGTAATGAACAACGAAGATTCGATGGACGTGGGAGCAGCGATCCGGGCGACCGCTCCGGAAGTTTATTTGAGATCCGCTTCACTATCTTACCAACAGTCCACTGAAGATCAAAAGGCATCATCATCATCCTTTGAGGTTACAAGGAGCAACGGTGCTTCGGCGAAGGTAGGTGATGGGGTTCCCCCCCTTGCTCTAGGAGATTCTTCGAAAATTGATTCGTCATCTACCCAACAGTCTGATGCTGGCAACGACACCATGTGTGATGAATTACCGTACCGTGGGGACAGGGAGAGGGCTTTTCTGGACTTTACAAAGGTGGACCGTCCTCCCCAGGAGGTTAAAACCAATGAGCTTCGGCGCAGTACAACCACGGGGAATGAAAGCGGCGGCCAGAGGGATGCCCAAAGCTTTGCTGTGGTTGGGGCGAGGGTTTTTCCCCGCCTTGCACTGTGGTCAGGATACACGATGGAAGCGCTGCAGCTCGATTCTTTTCATATGAAAGGTATGCACCGCTGTATAACGGGGGCTCAGGCAGTTGACCAGGGGGGAAGGATGGGCTCCGAGTCAGTGGGTTTAGTATGTGTCTTTTGAAGTTTTGATTGCTTCACTCTTGCACAAACATTACCTGCCTGGGCCTCTCCTGTATCTGTACTTTACCCCTGTTTTCCCTCTCTGTTGCCTGCCTTGCCTGTCATATTCCGCGCTCTGGCACTGGGTGGGCGGCAAAATGGAGATGGCTGAGAGGAAGGCTACCGTCTTCCCCCGAACATAACACACCGTGAAAAGGAAAGTGTACAAGGTATGTTTCCGGCCAGATACAGTCAGAATGAGGGTGCCTTGTGTTCGGGGGAAGACGGTAGTTGATTGGGTGGTGGATAGGGGGAGGGCAGGAGATACGATAGCCAATAGGGGATGGCCAGATCTCCGCTCGGCAAAATGGCTGGGGGAAGAGCATGCCAGTTGATCTGATAATCTATGGCAGATGCTTGACAATAACAATGATACCAGCCATCATATTGGCAAATAAATGTATTCCTAGACTTAGCGCGATGTCGCGAATCTTGCTAACCTCTGCTACAAATATGACAATAACAATTATATGTGAATGACCTTCGCCGGGTGAACAGCTTATTGTCCTCTAAAAAAAAAAAAGAAAAAAAAAAGAAAGAAGAAAATAAATAGGCAGACGACCTTGTGGAAAATGTAAATCACGGAGCTGGGCAGCAGCCTGATGCAGGGAGGGGGCCTAGGGTTTGCCGTGCACAACTACGACTGTGAAGGATCAGGATAGATTGGAAGACAGTTTGTCACCCTCTACATGGCTAGACCTTAATACATGCTGTGACCTGGCTGCTAATTAAGCGGACGCCAGACAGTCAATCCCCTCGTGAAAGGGCAATCAATGCTGTTCTGCCAGGTATACCTTTTCTGATCTTGTCAGTGGGACGCTGGACCTGGTTTCCAGCAGGTGATGCTCCCCACCAATAGATTGGAGCCATCTATAAACTGGGGCTTGCTATTGGAGGATGCTCGTATCACCTCCAATAGCAGGCTGCCACAGATGTTTTTGCCAATAAAAAGAAAGAAAAAAAAAGGATGTGGGCACACCTATCACCATCCACGGGATCTATCAGAAGATGACAGACTGTGGGATATCCTTCCTCTCTAGCCATCACGACCTGGCTCTATGAGTCACGCGTATGAGAAAATCTATACAAATGACTGCGCTTGAATTATCTGTGACCCTTGTATTTGTTTTGCATCTATTTAAACCTCCTATGGAACTGCTTGCAGTTGAACTTTTTCCCTTTTGCAGTCAAAGCTTACTTTTTTTTTTTTTTTTTTTTTTTTTGCAGTGAAGACTTACTAGGAATGGTGACAACAACAAAAGATAGAGATCCTCATTTCTCCTCCTTGAGTGATATGTAAGTCCTGATGATTGGTATTGGATTGTGGGTTGGACTATTGTACTGTGGCTTGCCATGACGTTCTTAGCACTAACGTGCTACGCGTATCTTACCACACCTACACACCCACCCCCCCACACACACATAGTTTTATGTATGTTTTTTTTTTTTTTTTTCCCTCCCTAAAAAAAGGCTAATTCTTTTAAGTTTTAAGCCCAACCAATTCAATTACCTGTCAAAGCTGGACAGGACAGCCTTTCCGACCGTTTGTCATTACGTTTGTCTTTCTTTTTCTATGCCTTCTTCCTTGTATTTTTCTAAGGTCTTTTTGTGTGCCTAACTGAGCACCTTTAAGCAGTGCCAAATAGTCAGTCATTCCTTGTTTGAAGTGCCTACAACACTCTTAGGAGGCGTGATGTCAGTGTTTCCTACTGGTGGTGAGGGATGCTCATGTGGGTGACTCCCAGGCTCAGCGGGTGGTGGGAACCAACAGTCTGCAGGGTTCACCCGTGACGTGAGTAGGTGATGTGCCGCTTTGCTCCCTGTTGGGCGTGTAGACTGCCTGCCTTGTGTGCACTCGACCGCTGCCCGTCGCGCTTGCTTCTCGTGTCATTCCTTGTGGCCTGTTGTCTTCACTGTGGTGAGGCTGTAGTGCTGGTGCTGCCCTGTGCTTCGCTGTGCTACTACCTTGCTGCCCATTCGCATGCCGTGCCTTTCGTGTTCCTTGTTTGTGTCCCACGTAGTGTGGATGGGGTGTTGGTGATGCCTCGTGCTGCTCATCCTCTTGCCCTGTCGTTCCTTGCAGTCGTTTTCTGGCATTGTGCAGTTGGGTTGCTCCCGCAGTGCTTCCTGGTGCTTTGCTGAGTTGTTGCCTGTGCTCCGTTTCTGGACAGTCTGCCTTCAGCAAGGGTCGAAGGGTTCATGACCCAAACCATCGATATGGGAATTCCACAAATGGTCAAGAATTCAGCCTCTTGATGAGTCGGCGCAACTTCGACGAAACAAGTTCTCATCATCAGTTTTTATTTTTTTGGTCTTTGCTTTTCTCTTGGACTCGTAATATTTTACAGGTTTGCCTATTGGGTGTACTCGTGTGTCTTCTGCCCTCCGACCTCCCCCGTGCCCTCACACCCTTGTCTTTCGCTGCCGCTCTGTCTTTCCATGACTTGCTGGTTGTCTTCAAGTTGTGTTGTTGCCTTTGTTGGTTCATTGCCCTGTGTCAGCTGTCTGCCCACCCACCTCCCCCGTGCCCTCCAGCCTATGTGCCCTGCTGCTGCCTGTCATCCAATGCCTAGATGTCTCCCTGTCTTGCCGCTCGTTGTCTTTTGCTCTTTTGCCTTGTTGCCACAAATGTATGATTCCTGAGTTAGTTCTATTCATGGTTCTCTGCTGGCATCTGGTCACTAGTTCTTTAGATTCCGTCCTGATCTCTCTTTCGATTAGCATATCTAGAATACTTGGCTTCGGGACGACCTGTTTGGTGGGCAAACACGGCATTCTGTTTTGCTGCATACCGTGGGTAGCTGTGTGCGCACACACAACACACACACACACACACACACACACACACACACACACACACACACACAATGTCAGTTTTATGTTTGTCAGTCTTTCTTTTGTTGTCTTTCCAGCCCCCTGATTTTTTTCTAAGTATTGTTTGTCCCCAACTGAGCACCCTTGAGAAGTGCAAACAGTTGGTGGTTCCTCGCTTGGAGTGCCTACTGCACTCTTAGGGGGGCTGTGCGGTTCGGGATGTCTGTGTTGCCTGTGAGTGATGACGGATGTTCACTGGAGTGACTCCCTGGCTCAGTGGGTGGTGGGAACCAACAATCCGCAGGGTTCAATCGTGATGTGAGTAGGTCAAGTGCAGTTGTTTTTGGCGTTGTGCACTCATGTTGCCTTTACTGTGTTGCCTGGTTCTCCACAGGGTTGCTGCCCGCTGCTGTGTACACCGACTCATCAGTGCTTTGGTTCCGTTGATTTCAGGTTGGGGAAACTGCTGTTCCGCTTGGGGACAGTCTGCCTTCAACAAGGGTCAAAAGGTTCATGACCCAAACTATCAAATATGGAGATTTGGCACCTTGTAGAGGGTTCAGCCTCCTAACGAGTTGGTGCAGCTCCAACGAAACAATCTATTA
>BFEA01000082.1:3591007-3601540 GCA_003427395.1 Chara braunii
TGTGTGTGTGTGTGTGTGTGTGTGTGTGTGTGTGTGTGTGTGTGTGTGTGGGAGTGTGTGTCGTGTGTGAGTGCTGGCCATAGACACTGCTGTTACTCAATGGGAGCGGGGGAAGCAGATGGGAGGCACAGATACTGGCAAAAAACGCTCGGTCTTTGCGCTAGCCAACCCCCCAATTGTACTTTTCTAAAAGTAGTATCTGACTGCATCGGCGGCCCGAGCTGCGTGAATCTGACTGCAATCCGCAAATGCCCTTTTCAGTGCTTGGGGGGTTAACCTATTGGTTGAAAAGTGGAGGTCCCTGTTAAAACCAGCACTCTCATCTTGTGGCCCTTAGATGAGATAGCATGAAAAGCATACGACAAGTAGAAGAGTACAGTTAAAACCACAGGAAAAAAGAAAATACACTGTATCAGAGGCTGTCGTACGAGTCCAATGACTGTTGTATAAGCCATGTCCTCATGATATGTCTCTGTGATCTGTACGCCTGTCGTATAATTTGTGAATCATTGGTCTTGGGGGCCAACCTAACACCAAACTACAGGGGTATTGAACAGATGGCAATACGAGCCACTGCGGCAGTGGCCCGCCTGCAAGCATGGAGTGCGAGAGGAAGTATGGGGGTATTCAGCAAGGCCGTGGTTATCAAGAATTCGGTGCTGGCTACATTGTGGTATGCCGGAGCAGCGCACATGCCGGGAATGTGCTTCTAGCTCAATTGGATGGAGCACCAAACTACGGATTTCGGGGTTGAGAGTTCAAGTCTTTCCAAGCATGGGCCTCCGGCATATTAAAAAGGCAGTCCATGCGCATTTGCGGTCTTATAATGCGAAGCTGAGGACTCGATCTGCAGAAGTGTGTGGAACAAACTTATTCAGCCAAGACGCTTCGGCGGCCTAGGGCTTCCGGATCAAAGACTGCAAATCATCATGCTGCCAAGACGCTTCGGCGGCCTAGGGCTTCTGGATCAAAGACTGCAAATCATCACGCTGCAGCTCCGGCACCTGATTGATTTGGGCCCTGCTGCGCATAGAAGGCTAGATTTGGCAGGGAGTCACGGAGTCCCACCTGGCGTACGCGCTCCAGATACCAAAGAAAGTAGTGGCCTATGCTTGATCAACAGCTCTGCGATAGGCCATATTCGAAGAGAGATGGTGTGGGACCCAAAAGCTGGCGTGGAAGAAGATTCAGTTGAGGTGTCTGCTGCCCGAAACCGCAGACGCAGTGTACAACCAGCTGCTATTCGACAACCGCTTCATCTGCGATGAAGCAGGCGATTCTTTCCCATGGCAAGGACCGCGAGGAGCCTACGGATGGAAGTGGGCTGAATAAGGCATTTACAAAGTGGGTCACCGATGGGATGAAGAACGGAAAGACTGGCGGTCGGAAGAAGAAATGGAGGCGGCCCTGCAGGGACGGATGAGGAGGAGGCAGAGGCTGAGAGAACTGACACAGGCCATCCCTGTTCAGTGGATTGAGCTGCTGAAAAAGGATGACATAGGGGCGGGGCAGTGGGTAAAGTTAAGGGAAATGCGACGCCCGAGAGGCTACATAGGATTGCACAGGCTCTGCCGGATGGAAACCTGTGAGCAATCGAGTGGCACGTGAGACCTGGCTTGGGATTTGAGGGACTGGAGGAACCATTGCAAGAGGCAAGTGCGCAAGGGGGACATGCAGTGAAAAGGCTAGCAAGAACCATGGTGGAAACAGTGGCAGTGTGTGAAGGGGGGAGGAGGGCGACTGGTCAGTACCTGCCCAGGGATACTTCTGCTGGCTGGGAAGCTTTTCAAGTACACAGCAGCAATGTGCAGCCTAGAAGGGTTGCACTTGAATAGAGCACCCCCCCCCTGTGCTTTATTCAAATGCAAACGCAAACGCAGCAATACACAGCAGCAATGCGCAGTAGCTAGGCTCAGTGGCGATGCACAATGCAATACCTAGCAAAACACAGCGCGCACGACACTTGTCTCCACAGCAAGTCGCACAATATCGTAGCAAAATGTGCAACGGTAGTCAAAATACAGCACAACTGTCAGCCACCGGGCAACTCAATAGACGGTAGCCGCTCTTCGACATCGTAGCAATTCGCCATCCGGAGCCCAACTGCAGTAGCAACCCCCCTGTTCCTAGTAAGTCAAAAATAGAACTGTTGTTGAAACTGTAGTAATTATGCTGGCCTCAACTTTGTGATGACAGTTGTCCAGGATACCAGCGTCGCTGAAACTTCTACCCCTGCTTAAACTTGGTCCACCATCACAAAAGTGAACGGAGTTCCTCTTCTCCTTTGGCGCTTAGTGCCCAAACTTCTAACACAGCTACTCTAACCACAAAGCGACGAAGCAGCGCGCTGACATCAGCAACAGCAACCGAGGTACATGCAGATGTCGACCATGCAGACCATCACCATGACCAGGTACGTGCTTCATCCTCTTCCCCCTTCCTTCGTCACTGCATTACCCCACTCTGTCCCACTGGTTTCTTTCTTTCGTCCTACTTGTCAGCATGTATCACTGTTCCACCCCTCACATCTGGTCTGGAACAGCGACAGATACGGCTAAACAAAGGTAAAAATAAGGAAAACAAAGGTAGCGAGGGGAATGATGGGGCGATGAGGCACACAATCACACGGCCACCGAAGCCAAGTACAGTAAGCGAGAGTAGGATCGAAAAATTGGATGATCAACAGCAAGCGGGGGGGAGACCGCAACTGCAACGGGCTACAACGACAAGCAGAAAAGTGGACGTAATCAGGATGGGCAAAGACGAGCGTGCCGTTATGAGCCACGTTTGCCTACTCCTTCTCAGTGCTCAGTCCCCAGAGTACGTTCACACAACCACTTCCTCCTACGTTACAAAGCAGTGAAACAAGTCTGTTGAGGCTAGCAGCAATGGTCGAAGTACGTGCAGATTTCAACATGCAGGCCATCGCCCTGCTCAGGCATAGCTCACCATCTTTCGGGTCCCAGCGGGCATGCTCACACTCAAACCTCTCACAGCTGGTCGTGGTTGGTGGACGGTGCACCCGACCATCTCGTCACTCTCTCACACACACGCGCCCACTGCAGGCACGGCCATTATCTGGCCCAGCCAAGATCGAAAGGCAGCAGCCTGCCAATGTGCAAAATGAGAAGGAATCTTTCGCAAGAACACAGGAAGATACACCGCGACGGACCGATACATTGAAAAGAAATCCTACTGTGAATATGAACTAAGGAACTATCAGGTGCAAATGCCGCTGCATGCGCACGCGCATGCGCGCGCGCGCGCGCGCGCGAGAGAGAGAGAGAGAGAGAGAGAGAGAGAGAGAGAGAGAGAGAGAGAGAGAGAGAGAGAGAGAGTTGTCCGTCCTTAAGATGAGCAAGAATCAGAATGAATTTTCTGATAGAACACAGAAATATATACTGCTTTTCCAGCCATACATGTAGAGAGATAAAGGAAGGCTACTTTCATCAATAGGAGAAGCAAAATCGAAACAAATTTTCCGCTAGAACTCGGAGAGATACATCTCCCCTGCGACGCTTGTCCCCTTAGGCGAAGCTCCAAAACCCCGTACTACTGAAACCATCCACTAGCTCCAAAATCCGGCTTCACGGTCTGACTAGCCCCCCATCACAACCTCCGGATAGTACCTCAATTCATAAAGAAAAAACGGCCGAGTAGTCCAGTTTTCGTTCTGCCTTTCCCTCCTCGTTATCTTTTTCGACCTGCCTCTCTCCTCTAGCTCACCTCCTACTAACTTTCTTCTATATCTAGTCTCCGATCCGAGGTCAACATAGCCAAAAACCCCAGTCTATCATCTTCTCGTGCTCAATTTCATCAGGAAATGACCAAGGTACACGATTCTTGCTCACGATCGTTCCTTCCCAACTTCGTCCACGCACTCTCTTTCCTTTCCTATCTTCTCTCCCACTAACCTCTGCACTAATCTAACTAAAGATTTGGGGCCGCCATGGCCAAAAAACCCGAAACCCATTCTTTACTCGCCCGATTCCTTCAAGAATCGAGCGAGTCGTCTATCTCCGACTACACCCTGCTCTTTTGCCACCATCTCCCCCTTCGGATGTTCCTGGCGAAGATCCGCACCAGATTCATCCACTTTTCTTCATCTTCTCCCGGTGACCGTTTCGGCTAGCGCAGCTCCTGGTAGGCGGAGTGGCTTGGTCCGACTGCGCGACAATCCCAACTACCCCGTAGAAAGACTTCGGAGGAAACCAACTACTACCGTCTTAACCCGAAAAAAACGTACGTACATTGTATACAAATACAACGTACGGGGTAGGTTGTATTTGAGTGCAACGTACATACGTTGTACAACGAGTTTTAGGGTACAACTTTGCAGGAGATTGTAGTACCAGACATCGTTTTCATTTTTGTCCTTGAATTTGGTTAGGTATTTTTCCAAGACCGTCAGGCAAAAGTTGTTTGTATTGAAATTCGTACAACATAGGTTTTTTTCAGATTTTTTAATCATTTTTTGGATTATTTTTAAGAAATTGAAATTCTTACGAAATAAGAAAGCACTGCAAAATGCCCTAAAAATATATTTTTATTCTTGCTTTATTTGTTTCTCAAATTCGGTTGTGAATTTCAACATGACCCTCGGGCAACAGTTGTTTGTATTGCAGTTTTGTACAACTTTCTTTCTTTTCGGAATTTTCTGATGTGTTTGACAAATTGAAATTAGCAAAAATTTGAATACAACGTACGTACGTTATATTCGACCGTACGTTCTATTCGGGAAAAAATCAGCGATTTCGGAAAACCCATTTTTTCGAGGAAGTTGAATAGAACGTACGTATGTTTTTGGGGGGTTAAGACAGTAGGCGGTCTGATTAGTCTTTCACCCCTATACTCAAATCCAACGAACGATTTGCAGGCAGCGGAGCTCGAACTCAGGTCCACACTCTAACAGTTCAGGAGCGTACCAATTGAGCTAGGCTCGTTCGTTCTATGACCAGACTTGGAACCAACACCTGTTCCAGTTCCCAAAGTAGGCCTAAAGAAAAAAGAAAAAAGAAAAAAATCGAGAGCTAGGCCCGAGGGGAAGGGGAGAGGACCGTTGTTGCTGGCCTTTTGACGCAGCGCCCATCAGGGCCTCAAGGGGCTGCACTCCGCCATCGTCACACCACGCACACAGCTCATTCGGGCGGTGACTCAACTTTTCCCCACGCATGCGCCGCCAACATTAGACGAGTGCGCGTTGGTTGTGACTTGCAAAAAGACACGCCAAATGCCCTTGTAAGGGTATTCAGTACGACAACGGCTTCCCATAGACCTCGAGGAATGGATCTGGAACTCGGACAGACCCCCTATTACTGGTACGCCCAAGCCCAAGAGGCTCTCAAAATTGACGGTGAAAGCGACCTATAGGATGCTTCGGCCGCGACAGAATCTGAGGGATGTAGTGGTTGGAAGGTGGCAAAGACACCTAAGCGTGGACAGACACCTTCTGGCTCCCATACGATGGTTCCACGAAACAAAACCAGACCGGCTAAGACCACATCCCTCTAGTGGCAAATACCACACCGATGCCTGCCCACAAATAATTGGCTGATTGACCATTCACAGCTTGAGCATGCATCAGGGTGCCAAACTGCGACTAAATTCAGTTTCATAATCATTAGCTCAGTAGACTATCAGACAATCTCAACTAACAAGCAGTACAGTAGATATATATATATAAGCACAACGATGTTTCATTGCCTGAGCGGCCAACAGCAGGACTGCTAGGGGAGGTTGCTCCTATCACCAACCCTAGCAGGCCAAGCCAGGCCTTCAAAAAAAAAAAAAAAAACCTTGCCTGTAAACAAAGGGACGCCGGACCTGGTTTACGGCAGGTGCTGGTCCCGACCAATAGGCGGAGCCTTCACACTCTTGAATGGATTCTCATGTTACTTTTATTTAGATCATCTTACGGAGAACACTGCGCTGCTGCGCACGCACGGTCACAATTTTTCGGACAGTTAGGGATGGACCCCACAGGCAAGCAGCCTGGAATCCTCATGAGCCATGCCCTGCAGGGATTTTGCGGTTTCCCAGGTATCCAAACTGCTGAAGAGACACGAATGCCACCACACGTATCTGCTTCTACAACAGAAGTGCTTTCCTCACAAGGAAGGACAGCAGAGCTTTCCACTATCCGAAAGGGAAACTGCCTGAGTGGACGAGGCAGAAGGGTGATGATGCTGACACAGTTTTCGTCTGTGGCACATCGTGTCCTCCACGGGGTTAAAGCCTCACATGGTGTTCTGATTCGTCTACATGAAGAGTTTTTTTTTGTTTTCCTATTTGCTACCCCACTTGCTGTACCCTTTCCAACCTAGGGGATGCGCACCCCCACCCCTACCGCCAACTGCTGGCCACCCAATAAGGATGCCCTGAAACAGCCTCCAATCCCTGGCATTTACCTCCAAGTGAAAACACACGCACTGTTCAGCTGCGCGGGTGCTGCTATCGAGCCTCTTGACAGTTTCTGCCAGCATGTGGGGTCCAGCCCCCAGACTTTTTTTTTTTTTTAATGGAAAGCCCTTTCTGTAAGGCCACTATCCCCGTAGCGGTAAGAGAACCCCCGGAATTGAGGGGTCAAGCCCCTAGATTTCTGCATGTTCACTTGCTCCTCGCACAGAAAAGCAGTCAATGCATTGACAAATTTATTATTCACTGCGATGCTGGCTGTTCATTATCCTTTGACACGCACTGGAAATCCACGTTGGGAAAAAGATGCTTGAGGCACTGGTGGTTTAAACCGCAAGTACACGGCCCCGGCCTTGCAGAAAGTTTTTTTGTCGCCATAAGCAAAACTCGGAGGGGCTGTGCGGCGCGGGGTGCCATTGAAGAAAAAAAATTGGCGGCCTCCGAAGTGGTGCAGGTTTCATGCTGACACCTGCTGACCAATGTATAGTGTACTGGTGCTTTAAGACAAAGGTTGAGCACTGATATCCACAGACAAAAAAAAACAAGAAGAAATTGAGATGTGGGCTTGGCACATTGGTTAGGATAGCTGCACTAAAAACAAAAGAGGTAAGTACGTTCATGTCACTTTTTGAGTATCAAATAATCAAAAAAGCACACGCCAGCAAAGAAAACAGGCGCCGAGTTCAAAAAAGCAATGAAAGTACCAATGGGTGTCAGGCCGGGTGTCATATTTACAGGGATCGGCCGTGGTGTCAGATGGGGAAAGAGGGAGGGGGGAGGAAATCCCAACGGATACTTTTCAACCCAAATTGCCGTTTCGAAGTCAGCGCCTGTTTTCTTTGCTGCCATGTGTTTCTTTTGCCTTTGCAAACTCAAAACCTGCCGTGTCCGCTGTTGTTGTTTCACAAAAAAAAGGAGGATAGCTGCACTAGGAGGGAGTACCTCGAGTGACCTGGGCTGTCATGGGCTAGACCTTGGCCTGGCAAGTCGACCATTAGACACTGCTTGTGGTAACTAGGAAAAGGGTACTCCAGGTACAACGCTCTGCGGGACATCACGCGGTTTGGGGTCAACTCATGCGGCCTGGTACTCCTGTGGTAGCGGAAGGTTTCCAGGTTAAAAAGGTTCATGCCTAGCATCCGAAGTGTACCCGTTTCGGACAAGTCTCGTTCAACTATGCTTCAGCCAGGGCTGAATGGGATATCCTGCTCAGCGCTGGCGCCCGTGACCGCTGTTCGGTCAGGTCATCCCGCCAAGAAGTGGTAGATGGATGACGGTCCGGAGTAGCGGGCACTGAGGTAGGACGGAGCGAGAATGAAGGGTGCGCCAGGAGAAATTGACGAGAGGAGGGTGGGTGGGCTCTCAGGACCAGTGAGACCCTGTATAATAAAATAAAATACAATAGAAAAAGAACCTACGGTCATTATCGCTGCATATAGACTGAAAGGTGCCTCAAGCCCCCAGATACAGTTATAAGGACCAAGGGAAGACGGCAAAAACGAGTGTACGGTCATTATTGCTGCATCTAGACTGAAAGTTGCCCCAAATACAGCTACAAGGACCGTTGGAAGACGGTAGGTCCCATATTCCACCTGTGCGAGTCATGAAAGAAAAAGCGGCTTCAGCAAGAAAAGATGCGGTCATATTTCCTATCCATACCAAAGCTATTCACTCTGACCAAACCAAGATAGCTCGGTCATATTTCCTATCCATACCAAAGCTATTCCTTCTGACTAAACTGAGATAGCTTGGTCATATTTCCCATCCATACGAAGCTATTCATTCTAACTAAAGTAAGATAGCTCGGTCATATTTCCTATCCATACCAAAGCTATTCCTTTTGATGAAACCAAGATAGCTGGGCCATATTTCCTACCCATACCAAAGCTATTCATTCTGACGGAAGTAAGATAGCTCGTTCATATTCCCTATCCATACCAAAGTTATTCATTCTGAGCAAACCAAGATAGCTCCACTAAAGAGTTGGCTGGGGTTAGAAACAGGGCTGGGAAATCCTCTATCGTTCTCACAGGGAAGCAACAGTCTATCCTAGACCAGTCATTAAACCACCAGTACATGGCCCCAGCCAAGTGGAGATTCCGACCGAGCCTCTCCTAAAATTTCGGAGGTCGGGACAGGGTGTCCGAAGGGCCAGTTAAAAAACAAAAGGTCCCATGCCTTGGAGTGGTGCTATGCCCAGCCCGTAAAGCACCAATATATGCCATCTGTCCGCTGCAGGCCCCTTTTGGAGGCCGCCCGCTGCCGATTCATTTATCTACGGCGCTCGGCCTCCTAAATTTTTGGAGAGGCTCAAAACAGGTTCTCCAGTTGCCTGGGCCATGTACTGGTGGTTTAACCAAAAAAAAGATCCACCCGTCCCCATGCCGCCCTGTCCTGCGTCCCCTAACTTTTTAGAGAGCCTCATTCGAATTATCCAGATGTACTGGTGGTTTAAAGCACAGGTGGACAGACCACGTTCCAAAATCAGTATGTCCCCCTGGATAACTGCCATTAGAACACTTTTAGCGACACTAAGCCATTCTTCAGCCAAATCTTTAACTTTTGCCATTCTGTCCTTAGCCTCACTCAGAAGGTATATTTCTACAAGAAAGAATTGTGCACCGTTCACTCACGATAAACCGTCCGCATGAATGAAGTCTATGATAGATGGCCTCAAAAACCTTCAGAGAAGTTCAGACCTGCCGCGAGATCTGCACATCCCCTCCTGCACTCATCAGTACATCTCTGAGTCCAAATCGACCGCACAAAGGTATGTTCTTACAAGAAAGAATTGAGCACCATTCATTTAGGACAAATGGTCCACCTGAATAAAATCTATAAGAGATAGCCTAAAAAATCTTCGGACTTGCCACAAGATGAGTACATCGTCTCCCACACTCATCAGTACATCTCTGAGTCCAAGTCGACCACACAACCGCTTTTCTTCCCATGTCAAAAAGATTAGCCCGTTGAACCACATCCGTAATCAAATCTGGACAATGAGCCAGCACAGCAACTCTCCGGTCCCAAGGCCAACTACTGTCTTCCCCCCCGAACGCAACACGCCGGTGCAATGACAGCGCATTGTGTTCGAGGAAAAAAGGTAGTTTCACACATAGTTTCGCCCATAATCCATCTCCATATCCTATCTACCCACCATCTTGCTTGTCCATATCCTATCCCACCATCATCCATCTCCATATACTATCCAGGGAAGATGGTAATTTCCCCGTAATCCATATCGATATCCTATCTACCCACCATCTTCCATCTCCATATCCTATCCCACCGTCATCCATCTCCATATCCTATCCAGGGAAGATGGTAGTTCCGCCCGTAATCCATCTCCATCTCCTATCTACCCACCATCTTCCATCTCCATATCCTATCCCACCATCATCCATCTCCATACCCTATCCAAGGAAGATGGTACTTTCGCCCGTAATCCATCTCCATATCCTATCTACCCACCATCTTCCATCTCCAAATCCTATCCCACCATCTCCATCTCCATATCCTATCTACCCACCATTGCCATGAAGAGGTGGTGTATTGTCTCCTTGACCCTTCGGTTTTGGGCAGCATGGAAGCACTTTTTCGAAATGCGGTTGGGGGATACCTACCTGCTCTCCACTCGATTGGCTGATCAACCAGTCCCTAGTAGGCAAACATTTGGGCATAATCTGTCATTTTCTTCTCAATACACTTAAAAGATACAAAGGTCCCAGCAACACAAGCAGTCGCGGGCCCAGCAGAAACCAGCCGAGGGGTAAAACCGAAGGCAAGGCCCAGGGCGACCAGTACCCACAGGCCCGTACCGGAAACGGCACGAGGCGGTCCCGGCCACACGCGGTGGGGTTGAACCGGACATGAGGCCCACGGGAAGGCGAAACGAAGCGGCGGAGTCGCTCGCTGGGCAAAACGAGGCCGCGTCGGAAAAGGAGAGCGAGGGGAGAGGGACGAGGCGGCGCGGGGCTGGGCGTCGGGCGAGGGAGGGTCCGTGCAGCGGGTGTGGGGGCAAAGCTTCGGGCGCCGAAGAGAGAGAGAGAGAGAGAGAGAGAGAGAGAGAGAGAGAGAGAGAGAGAGAGAGAGAGAGAGAGAGAGAGAGAGAGAGAGAGA
>BFEA01000082.1:3604022-3623390 GCA_003427395.1 Chara braunii
TATGCCCCTGTTAGGCGGGTGTGCAAATTCGCTTGGCCTTTTGCAATTCGCAAAGTTGGGCAGAGTCCGGTAGGGGTACATTGCAAAGATGGGGTCCAACTGATGGCTGGGGTGTTTCGCAAAATGTTTTTGGCATCGTCCTACGCAGCAGCGTAGCTGCGGCAGGTCCACTTGTAAGAATAAAGTGTGGATGGTTTACTCTTTTATAATCCTTGGCAAACCATACGCTGTGAACCTCACTCGGGGCAACGTTCAAATGTTTAACCCACGTATCTCTGATGCAGGCTAGCACATCCTTTCTCCGAACAGTTAATTGATTCGAAGAAAGGCCCCGTGGACGCGCAAAAGAAGGGCAGAGTCTTATGTCCCCCTCCTCACGCTCGTTTGTCCATTCGAACGGAAGGGCGATCTTCTCTTCAATATTTGTACTTGAGAAGACGACTTACGAATCCTCCGTCCTACCACTACCGTCTTCACCCGAGTACAACATATGGTCATTATAGCCATATTTGGCACAATTTCGAGTCCAGATAATAAAAAATGACCGTATGTCCTATTCAGGGGAAGAAGGTAGCCCTGATTCTGAATGCTAGCGCTCTGGAGTTCCATTGAAATCTCATACTCTTCCGGGAGAATCATTTGGATATGCACCCTCCCTTGTGAACTGCAAACTTATCAACCACCGCCTGGTCGTAATCATTGTATCTAGACTGAAACTTTTCCCAAATACAGCCAGAACGAACGGGCATTCTGTTCGGGTGAGGACATTCGTAGCGAGTGATTCCTCCTTCACACCACATGTAAGCAGCCCACTACTCCATCCACACTTCCCCACGTACCCCATCACCATCCTGCCTACCCAAACCCCATCCTCAAAGGATGGGCCTGCCACACTACAACTCAGAGGAATGACTATCCTTATCACATCCCAATTCTGTTAATCTAGCATACGACAATCAAACCACCAGTACTTCCGAGGCACTTTTCTCCACAGCTGGAAATGGCCTGCGCAGCAAAGAAACACAAACCGGCACGGCCTCCTTTGGCTGGCACCACCATCCATTTTGATCCGGAGCCTGACGCCCTGAAGTTGTGGCTGCACGCAAGCCGCATATTTTATTCTTTGGATCGGAAACGTACTGGCGGTTTGAACACTTGGACCCTGAATGATGAGAATCAACTAGAAGCTTTGAGAGAGAGTGTGCAAGAAGCAGTGCGGAAAAAAACATTCCCTGTTGTCGATCAGCTAAAACTTTGAGAGAGAGTGTGACAGAAGCAATGCAGATAAAAAATGAAAGAGGATAAGGGCCTGTCTGTTGGCAATGTAAATAGGGTTGATCGCAGAGATGGTGGGAGGGGGGAAAACTGGACTCCAAGGAGGAATGCTGTGCCACAGAACACAGACTAACCATCAGTACACGGGGCCCTTCATTCGTCCCCTGCGGGCCTCTGCGACCCTCTGAATTCGGCAAGTTGCAGGTTGGACCGTACATCCCGACCAGGCTGGAGCATATACGGGCGCATCTTTCTCGTGTACTGGTGGTCGAATGCGGACACATCTCAGCGCGGTGGGCAACACAGCCACCAGCTGATTTCACAAAGTAGAAGAATCGAGAACTTGAACCAAGGCAGAAGGGGGCAGTTTGCTACATCTCGCAAAATCTCTTCAAGGCTCAAGCACAGCAAACGTGGGGGCAAGGTAACTCTACACACACACACACACACACACAAACCTATAGCTTCTTCCCATTGCTCTTCTCACCATCATCATCACCACACATGTGAGCTCCAGAAGAGCAGAAAGCTAAGGTGGCTAATCGTGGCCAAAGAACCAAAACAGATGTTGAAATAAAACAGGATCTCCTCCTCCTGCAGGATTACAAAAGGTGGTATTAAGATTTCTATCAGTTAATAACATAGTAATAGCACCTGCCAATTCATGGGGCTGAAAAATCATGGCTGTCACAAGTGTGTTGTCACACTTCTGTTATGACTGAGGGTGTGACATTGCCACATTGGCGGCTGACCTATCAGCCGTCGACCATCTGACATTGGCAAGACAACTAACCACCCACAAATGTGGTTGGTTAGTATACTTTGTCTTGATAGCCATTGATAGTAGCTGACTGTTGACTGTCACCTATCAGCTACTGCTTGATGTCTATTCAAAGTCAGTAAGCCATCATCAACCACCAACTGCCACCTCTCAGCTGATGGGCATGGATCCCACTCATGCCCCAACACTACCCACTCATGCCCCATCTATTCCAGGCAGCGTGAGTCCGGCGGCACTCTCTGCCATCGCTTCGCTGCCAAAGTTTGCTGCGAGATTGCCCCCTCCCAATCTCCGGAGAAGGTGGTCCACATGGAACTGACCGGTAACACGTGGAACTGGATGGTCAGATCCTCCAGAGGATCAACGCTAATATCCTCGCAAATGGCTGCATGTATACATCCGCCAGTTTCGATGGCCTAAATCCTCTCCGCATAGAAAGCGCCTGATGACGAATCAGGAATTCGTTACCCTCTTGAATAAAGAGGTCACTTGTGACCGCAGCAACACTACTTTTTGCGGAACTACTTGCAAAGCGCCACACATCGGTGCTGACTTTCCTGTTGCTACAAGCCCACCGATTCCTATGGTAAATGCATGGTCTTGGACGTCCCTCCCCGACAGCAGAGAGGCTCGTGCAGAGAACATACCCTTGTAAGACAATCCCCATTGCACCGACACCAACGAGCATGAATTATACCTTGCGCACCAGTGGACAATCCAGAGAAATCTTTCCTCTCTCTCTCTCTCTCTCTCTCTCTCTCTCTCTCTCTCTCTCTCTCTCTCTCTCTCTCTCTCTCTCTCTCTCATGTGTCTCTTTGTCTCTCTGTTGACTGCCAATGACGACAATAATATCTCCCCGATCGCTTGAACGATAACGAAACCCCAACACTAAAAGAAAAGGGGGAAAAACTTCAAAAAAGTCCAACACAAGGACTTGGCAGGCACCCGGCACAATTTTAGAACCATGGAAATTTGGAAAAAGACGGGAAAGGAGAAGGAGCCAAAGCAGAGTGGAAGTTGCTCCAAGAGCCCATGACTATATAAAAAGGAAAGGAAAGGAAAGGAAAGGAAAGGAAAGAAAAGACTTTATTTTAGTGTAAACCAACCAACCCACCAATAGAATATCGACAACAAGGGGTACTCTGCTTTCGGCTTTTATTTTTCTTACTTTTGATTTTTTAATCCAATTTCCTATGGAAAAAAATATGTTTTTTTCCTCAAGAGAGACTATTATTATTCGGGTGACACATTGGGCTGCACTCTCTTCTTCTTCTTCTTCTTCTTCTTCTTCTTCTTCTTCTTCTTCTTCTTCCTCCTCCTCCTTCCCACACCTCCTCTCCTCTCCCTCGATTCCATCATCTATGGTGCCTCTCCCCATGTGTGTGTGCATGGAGGGATTTTCTGTCTGTGTCATATGAGTCTGATGTGTTGTGTGTCGAGTCATATGATGATTTGTGTGTGTGTCGAGTCATATGACGATGTGTGCATGTGCCGAGTTATATGATGATGGGTCATATGCATTTATGCTTCCCTCCTCGCATCTCTACATGACGATTATGCGAGCGTGTTTCAACTTTCAAGTCATATGTCTGATGAGTCAGATTGGTGCCTTTTAGTCGTCTGAGGCTTCGCACTGCTGTTTCTCCTCGCCTTGGTGATCACCTGGTCCTGCACCATGCCTGGGTACAGTCACAGGTATGTGACACAATCTGACCCCTGCTTGCGGAAAATGTAACATGTTTTTTTTAAGTGTATTATAACTTCAGAGAACGAGGGTGATGTCATGAACGTGTTCCGAAGAATTACTCCATTAAGGGAACCAAATACACGAGCGAACTCGCGGCACCTCCCTAAATGAACAGTACATGTCAACAATTCTGGCCCTCACTAAGCACTCATAATAGTCAATTCGGAGATCACCTATGCGAGAGGCTTCTCATTAGGCAAAACAGAAAGTAGGGATGAACTTCAAAAAAAGAACCAAAAAAAGGGATAAAGAAGGGAAAAGAAGAAAAAAAAAAGAAGAAAAAAACAAGGGATGAACTGGATGCTCATTAAATAGCTAGTGAAAGAACAAAAAAAAACACAGTGTGCAGTATCGCGCAGCCGCGCAACACCATTCGTGGCCAATTACCGAGTATATGGCGAGTCCAGGAAAGGGACACCTCGGCAGTGGCCCATCTCCGTGCAAGGCTAACATAGCGAAAACAATGACGGCAACGGTTCTCCAGCTCCTCCGAACACTCTCCGTGCAAGGCTATCATAAAGAAAACAATGATAACACCGCTTCTCCAGCTACTCCAAACACTCTTCGAGCAAGGCTAGCATAGCGAAAACAATGACGAGAACGGTTCTTCGGCTCCTCCTAACACTCTCCGTGCAACGCTAACATAGAGAAAACAATGACGACCACGATTCTCCACAAGAGCTAGCTGAGCTCCTGACACTCTCCCATCCCTCCCTCATCATTTCCTGCCTCGCATCCCGTGCAGACATGTGGAGAGATCCCCACCCCCCATCTTCCTAACTGCCCTTTGAATTATAACTTCCTTTCATTTCAGCAGCGCATTCCTGTGCAAAGGCAACATGCAGAAGACACTGACAACATTTTGTCCTTCTCCATATCCCTGAGAGATCCTAGCAGGCCTCCACCAGTCTCCCTCGCCACTTGTTGCTAACTGCGTTAGGACTACAAGGCACTGGTATATCCCTCCAGAAGCTCATTTTCACTCTCAAGACAATAAGCAGAAGACAGTGAAAACACCACCCTTCTTTCACATGCCTGACCTCTTCCTGTCAAAATATAACACAAAGGTCCTCCTCTGCTCCAGTTCGAAGTCCGGGAAGTGCACAAGTCACCACGCAATTCTCCAATCTGCTCGCCAGACCCTTCGAGGAAGATCAGCTGCTCGCATTCCAACACCAATGATAAAGAAGGCTGAAGACCTGGGTCCTCTTCACTTTTACCGAGTACACCGCTGACGTCAGATCTACCCTGTGGTGGAGAAAGAGCTCACTCTGTATAAACGCTAACTTCCCCAGACATTGCCAGCTCCTGTTCAATCTGCCCAGACAAGGTTTTTTTTTTTTGGGGGGGGGGGAACCATTGCTAGGTTTATGTGTGTCATCCTTGCGCAGAGACCATTTCTAACCTTCTCTGTATCGTTCCGACTTTAAGATGTCCCCCCAAGGACTCCACACAAGTTTTTACCTCATCTATATGTTTGGGACCCCCACGTGATCCCTGCATGGGCACTACACGACTCACGCTCGATGCACGGAAACGTGGGTGCAGAAAATATTTTCTCTCCAAACAACGCGTTTCACTTTTCATTGTGTCCTTTCGTGGCGATGTCACATTCTGCATACACAAATGGTATTAAAGCGCTGACTAATACTACTGAAAGCACCATCGCCTCACAGCCTCTGTCTTCAAGGTTCTGAAATTAAGGGTTCACTTTAATACCACATCCAGGACGAATTCGTCGGCGCTCGATCGGTCAGGTGCAGGTGGTTGCATGGTACGAATCAAGAACCACCGATAGGTTGGAGAATTTAGAGCCTGTCCAATGCATATATATATTACAGCAACGGACTGACGTTACACTCTTAAGCTCCACGAGGAAAGACATGGAGTACCCTATAACCCCAAAGGAAACAACGAGTAAACTCGGTACAGAGTAATCCCTGCCGCTTCAACTACTGTTGACATGCACCTAGAACTTGGTTCGTAGAATTTTCCAGCATCTGTTCGTATCTGGATTCGAACTTGGGTCTGCATTTCAACAGTTCGTGGGAGCTCGGTTTGTATTGCTCTTGCTAGCTCGGTTTGTATTGCTCTTGCTAGCTTGTTTATTGCCCATTTTTCGTGGAAGAACCCGAAAACGATGGCCGCCTTGTGCTCACGTCACCTTCATTGAATCTGCACTGAACCTTCACTGAAACTTCATTGCCTTCATTGTACCTTCATTGAATCTTCATTGCAACTTCATTCCTTCACTGAACATCACTTAGAGAGCACGGAACCATGATCCAATCATTGAACATCACTTAGAGAGCAGGGAACCATGATCCAATCATATGGATACGGACGTGTTTCCCCTTTTAAAAGTCAAAAAGAATATTCAAAAAATTGGAAAGGGAAACACAATCTAATGTATTCATCCAAGGTTGACGCTGTCAATGTCTGAAAAAATAAATTTCCTCTTCACCAAGTCCTGCAGCATGTACACCTGAGACCAGGGGAAACATCGACCCAACCCAACCCAACCCAACAAAAAGAGGAGCGCTGCAGCCAAGGGGGTCTTCGTTATGCTCACCGTCGAAAAATCAATTGTCCTGATTTGTTGCTTAGTCTTCCTGGCGAAAGTGCAATAAGAAGACCCGTCCCGGTGATGGCTCGCAGGGAAGTCATGCAAGCCCATGCACCACAGTAGGTCCCTCTCAAGTGAGAACGGACTAAAGCAATTGCAAGCCCTTCTTCACGCCTCCTTACCGCTCTGCCTTGGCGATGGGTCCCTCTCGAGTGTGAATGGAATTAAGCGATTGCAGACCTTCTTCATGCCTCCTTACTGCTAACCCTTGGCGATGGTGTGACTATCCCGATTAAGATAACCAGAACTGGAACTAGAGTTCCAATGTAGTGCATTTCCCCGTAGATTGTGAGCGTATCTTTGAGAGATAAGAGCAAGAAGCCAAACGCTGCGTAGTTGATTGTCAAGATGCTGTACATATTTTGAAGAGCTGCTAGCACTAGTTGCACGGCCCCGTGTTTCGGCGACACCAACCTTTCCCACCTGTGAATGACTCTTGAACCCGCGATCATTAGCGCAGTGTTGGCAAAGAATAGAAGGTAACCAGGGTACAAACCATGCCATAACCCGCTGAGAATCTGGGTGATTAGCAGTGGCCAGAATCCAGCCCTCATTCCCTTACGAACTATCCTCAGGTAAACGTATTCCCTTAGCCAGCTGCTCACGGTGATATTCCAGTACTTTGGGAGTGATGCAGCGCCACCTCGACCAGTTTCTATAGCAATGATGTCCACATTCTTCCCCCTGGTCCAAACGGGTTTCCGTGTTCCATCTTTAGCTCTTTTCCATCCAGAAAAGCCAAACCCTGAGAGGCAGCAAGCCGTCTCCGCGAGTGCCCATATGAAATAGTACTTCCACCGCGACGTAAACACGACCAGGTAAAAGTAGCCCCATTTCCGCAAAGAAGGCCCGTGCAGAAGCCCCTGATCGAACAGTCTAGACCAGGGTGCCAAAGGTGTAAGCCATACGTATACCATCAGGCAGAAGAGGGCTCGCACGAAGGACTTCGCTGCCGGCACGTATGGTGAAGGTATCCGATGCCCAGCTTCCTCCATCCAGATCTCACGGCGCTCTATGTACGCCAAGTAATCCTTCATGTCGTACACCGGCCCAACCAGGACGTTTCCACAACAGTACGTATATGACATGAACTCCAGCAGCGATGGAATCTTGACCAGAGCAGTGCGTGCATGGGAATCATAAAGATTACTCTTATCTTGCATCCCATCTTGGTAACTCATCGCACAGGATGTAACCTTCAGAGTCATCACCATCAATGCCCCTGTGAAATCCATTCCACCGTCCTTCCATCGATCGCCACTCATGAAGGACACATGGCAATATATGAGAAAACCAAAGGCTCCCGCAAAGGTCACTAGCCCAGCATTTTTCCATGTCAACCTCATTACAGCATAGGTGAACAGGACTGGAGACATGACATAAACACTTCCTTCCAAGCCGAACGAGAAGTGAACGAGTACCACACCGATGATAGCAGCGTAAGCATGCCGAAGGACCACACCCGGAACATGACGAAGCCCCGCACTGCAAGGTAGCGACGCAAGAAAGCAGATCAAAAACCGGAACACCACCTCCGAAACACCTAGTGCAGCAGCACCCGCCTCCATCCCCTTTCCTATTGAAATCGCCATCTCTCTCTCTCTCTCTCTCTCTCTCTCTCTCTCTCTCTCTCTCTCTCTCTCTCTCTCTCTGAATGTCTGCTGGATATCCACTGATCTATCAATGCCCTGTCCGCCACATTTCTCTCTGCCTAACGGGCAGTCAAGAGTTCGCTGGTCGATCAACCACCCCTTCCAAAACCTCTTCGCACCCAGTATGGGTTAGCAATACCCCTGCCAGAATGGTGTCACATGCCCCCCAAATGACTGACGGGCCCCGGTGGCAGACCTGTTACCAGTCCAAGCCATTGTTCTCCGCGACCGCGCATTATCTTGGATGCAATCCTGCCAATTCGGCGTATTGAAAAAGAAAATAAGAGTACACTCACATGGCGCCGTCTCCATTCTTGGTGACCGCTCAATATCTTGGATGCAGTCCTCTATTCTCAAGACTCGTGTGTGGAACTGGCACTCTGTTTTTGGGTTTTTTCTTTTTTCCTTTCCAAATCCAATTTCCACTAGGGAAATTAAGTATTATGCTTTTCTCTATAACATGGGGCAAATTCCTCTCTGCTTTTGCCTTTTCTTTTTCTTTTCTTTCTCCCTTCCAAACCCTATTCCCACTATCGAAATTATGATTTTCTCAACACTAAACATGCAAGGCAGCTTCCACTGTGTTTTTGGTTTTTTCAGGAGCTTTATCTTCTCGCTTGGAAAGGGAGAGAGTCCGGCATAGCTTCCGCCTTCCTCTCGGCCGAACAGAAAACAAGGCAGTTATAGCTGTCTGTGGGGCATCTTTCAGTCTAGGTACATCGACAATGACCTTGCGTTCTGTTCGGGGGAAGACAGTAGCGTCTTCGGCCCACGATGAGCAGAGCAGTCGGCCGTGTGCCCCTCCCAATAAGCCAAATGGATAGGTAACTTCTTTATTTTGGTGGGGAGGGGGGGGGTGGGGGGCAAGATTTCGGAGTTAGAAGATGCCAGGTCTTACCTGATCTTTATTCCTGTTTTGGTAATCAGCTAGAAGAAGACATTAGGAAGATATGGCTAGCGTGTTGCTGTGAGCTCGTATAGCATGGAGGGGGGGGGAGGGGTTGGCTTCACTGCGCCTAGGACTTTTGCAGCCAACCAGCAACTCCGTGCAACAGGTCTGAACTAGAAACTAGATTACTTGATGTAGTTGCCTTGGGCACTGGGCCTGTCATAACTAAAAAGCAAAAAAAAAGTTGGAAAAAAATCATTTTTTTGAATTTTTCTTCCTTTGGGGGGAACATTTCATCCCAGGATCCAGACTCAGAGCTGATGGATGGATGATAAGAGAACCTTTAAAGGTCCTCCCTGCCTCATACAATGCCTTAGATATATTCTCGGGGAGCAACACATGGCTGCTGGAAACAGGGTTTGGCTTGCCTCCTTGCCTTTGTCCTGTAGTCGAGGTCGCGTCCAGGTCCACTCAGCCAGTGTCTGCGGCCTGCTAGGGCTGAGTCCAAGTCCGAGCCTCCGTAACTAACTTTGAGGCTGGGCCTACCAGTTAGTCACAAGGGCGGGCGCCTGAGCCTAGGCCCAAAAGACCCTGCCGGCCTTCACTTAGGTCCCGCGACAATTTCTCAGGCCCGGCTTCCTTTATAGGGCGGAAGGCGACTTCGATCATTTCTCACTGGCTCAAGGGCCGCGGACACCTGGAGCCTCGGCATTCCTAACCCCTTCATTTCGGAAGTCCTCTGAGAACCACTTTACTCTTGCCATTGCTTTTAATGTTGTCTTAGCAGTTGCGGGCAGTAGTATGAACATGCAAATTTTGAAAATCTGTCAATAAAATGACAATAATCAGAAAGCGACCAAACACGCCTGCTACTAAACTACCGAGTAATCTGTTTGTTTCCTTCCCTGCTGGTCACGAGAATGTCCATGAAGTCCATGGTCAGAGACTGACCAGGTCAATTTTTTTTTTGTAAGTTGTTAGTATGATCTCCACTCTATGAATTGGTGCTCAGTTTGGTTAAAATGACCCTTGGGTTTTGTTATAAATGGCCTGACAAGTGGTCTGAAAATTGAGGCCTCCATTAGCCGCCTCTCTCAAGAATAGGAAGTGGCTTAATTAAGCCGAGGGGAGCTTGTGCACAAGCCTTGTCTCTTTGACAAACCTAACAACTCTCTTCATACCGCGCCACCAGAAACACTGCAACAAATTAGCATTAAGTCTTTTTAAGCCCCAAGTGGCTTGTTGCATCACCCCATTTTCCTCAGGACGGGCTTCTTAGAGGCTCATTATTAGGTACACATTGTCTTCCTATCCCATCCTTACTAAGAACAACAACCCTCCCATCATTCTGAACTCTCATACACCTTTCTATCTTATGCACTAAGTCATGACATGATTTCCTTCAGGATATTCTCCTTTGTAAAAATCTACCACCCACTTAAGTATATGCCCTCCTAACTCAAACTCAGTAACCAACGTACCAAGGAAATCGGCCCTTCTTGACAATGCATCAGCTACCACGTTACACTGCCCTTTGACATGCTTAAGTGTGAAGTCGTACACGTGTATGACTTAGATCCATCTTTTAAGTGTGTCAGACCATGTGGGCTGCATCTTGATCCATTGGAGCATCTCAAAGTCAGATATGAGTTCAAAATGTCTGCCATGGAGATAATGCTTCCAATGTTTCAACGCCTTGTAAAGTGCATGCAACTCCCTCTGATAGGTCGAGTTTGCCAGCTCCTGAGATGGCATTTCCTTGGACATATTACTCAATTGGTCTCAACTTCTTCCCGCCTATCACATGTTGACTAGTGTCACGATAAACGGCTTTTTGGAATCTGCAATCTGCAAAACAAGGTGTTGCATGAGGGCACACTTCGATTTCTTGAAAGCCCACTCACACTGCTTACTCCAATCCCACGGGGTGTCAAGTAAAATAAGTGAAGGTAACAGCTATACTGCTGTAATTCTTCACAAATGACCTATAGTAAGTCAGTCACCCCCAAGAATGATCTCACCTCGATCACAAACCGAGGTCGCGGCCAGTTCATGAAGTGCCACTGCCTTTGCATCCTCTAGCCTCGAATCTTGGTATATGACATTTCACGACCTAATTACAAGATTTTAGTGCTGCATGTTAATCTTATGCTTGCGTTTCCTGAGGAGATTCAAAACAATGTCTAAATGTTGTGCATATTCCTCTAGAGACTTGCTAAAGATAAAAATATCGTCGAGATAAACTACGCACTTTTCCAACTGGTTATGAAACACTATTCATAGCGTGCTGGAATGCCCCGCGTGCATTACAGAGTCCAAAAGGCATCACCGCAAACTCATACAGGCCATACCTGATCTGAAATGTTATCTTGTGTTGATTCTTAGGTCTAACATGTATCTGATGATACCCGACTTAAGATCTACCTCACTAAAGTATGTATATTCCTGCACTCTATCCAAGACGTCATCGATGTGGGGTAGGGGCTCCACATTAGGCACCACGATGGCATTGGGGCCCTATAACCAATGCACATCCTCAAGGTACCTCCCTTTTCGGGCACAAATAAGGTCGGTGCGCCATACAGTGAAGTACTTGGCCTGATCCATCCCTTCTTAATCAGTTCTTGTAGTTGCTGACAGAGCTCATCTAACGTCGCTGGAGACATCCTATAGATCCTGCCTCTGGGTGTTTTACTCAGGATAATCTCTACCGCAAGGACAATCACCTGGTCCTCTTGCAGGTCTGGGTACTTGGCAATGACTCATGCCATCTCTGAAAGCGTCTCTATGGCCTACCCCTTTGGAGACACAAATACTAAGATACCCTCTTCTTTGTTCTGCCTATAGTAATTGTAGAACGCACTAGCACACAAGCACCCATAGCAATCTTCCATCTTATGAACCGAATACTTCTGCGGAAGGACAATCTTTCCATTAGGGGCGTACAAATTTGTGAGAAATGAGGTGTCGGGCTCTCTTTCTTTGAGATGCGCAGCTGTGAGGCGGAGATTAAATGCCGTCCGAGCAGAAGAGGTGGATTTTTAACCACACCGGCAAGTACAAGAGTCACCACTTGATAGTGACAGCATGGGCAACTGGAAGAATAGCACCTACTGTCAAGGATTTTCGAGCAATGCAAGTCTTTATCTGATGTTTTCCTTTCTGAAGGGACACCAGCTTACAAAACACTCGCAGTCAATCCCCTCTGAAGAGGAAGAGGGCAATCAAAATGCTGCTTGTTTCAATCCTAATCTGTCTATCGTACTATGGGACACCGGACCCGGTTTCCAGCCGGTGCAGCTCAACAGAAAGGGGTCAAGGTAGCTCACTATCTGTACCTGCTCATGTCACCCCCAAAAGACGCAAACCAACTTTTCCTCCCTTTCCCCTTTTACATAGTTCTCCTCCTCTTCCTCCTCCTCCTCCTCCTCCTCCTCATCATCATCATCATCATCATCACCAAGGAATAAACATTAGACAGTCAAAAGCAATGGAGGAGGATCCGGTGGAGGAACAGGGGAAGAAGGAGGAAACGATGGCTACGAAGAACGTTTCCTTCTTTTGAACAGATCACTGGCCATCAGCCTCATTATCTCTTCCTCCACCTCCTCTCTCTTCTACACAGTCATTAATCTCCTTCCCCCTCCACGTGCTCCTTGACGCAGTTTCTTCCTCATTGTTTCCCCCCTCCTCGTCCTCTTCCCCCTCATACCAAGAAATGAAAAAAAGCAGGCGAAGGAGCACCGGAGGAGGAGGAGGAGAACAAGAGATGGAGAGCAAAGGAGGATGAGAAGTAGGAGGCGAAGGAGGGAGGAAGGTGGGGGAGGGGAATGACAGCGAAGGCGGGAGTGGAGCATTAAGGCCATTTGAATCCAAAAAGATGAAAGGTCCGTGATCATTGGACAAAAGGTAACATATGCATATATTTTCAGGTTACCATTCACGATTCACGATCTTCAGAGCGAGAGCGAGAGAGAGAGAGAGAGAGAGAGAGAGAGAGAGAGAGAGAGAGAGAGAGAGAGAGAGAGAGCACCCATGAAGGGGAGAGAGAGAGAGAGAGAGAGAGAGAGAGAGAGAGAGAGAGAGAGAGAGAGAGAGAGAGAGAATAAAGGTTGGGGGGTTAGGGAGGGCAGCCCGCAAGAATCTGTATCACTTCAGAACATTCAGGATGCTAGCTTCCCCCTTCATAAGGTCCCGACCTTGATTCAATTTCAATAAAATTATCCTTTTCTCCGAAAAGAAAAGAAGGGATGTCCCCTGGCCTTGGGAGTTCTGGCTATGGCATGGGCAATCAATGCCTTCATGGACATTTGGGCCTGACCCAGCATTCTTAAACTGCAGGACTATATTTTGCACTGCAGTCCCGCTGCACCAAGTTCCTTCACATAGGGTGCTGCAAGACAATGGCACAAAATTTGGTCCTTAGATCACTAAGAAGGAGCGACAGGATGAGCCTTTTGCCTGCAGCATACAATAGCCATTCATTTCCCTGCGTGTATAGGGTACTCACTCCCCCCTTCATTTTCAACCAACATTCTGATTTCCCGTTTTTACCCTCCTAACTTGACTTCCTGTGAAAGACCATGCATGGATCGATTTCCACCCCTCACACTATTGGTATATTATTGTTGCTGCCACCTCTTTCTGCTCAAAGCAGGATCGTACCCAATTCGCTCTGCCATCGAAACTTTCTACCAACTTTCTTTCTTCTGATTCCCTGCGGCCTGGTTGGATCTACTTTGGTGCTTTGAGATTTTCAATGCTCCTCTGAAGTGTCCGTGCCAAACAAAAAAAAAAAATTTTTTTTTTTTTGAATTTGGTAAAGAATTCCGATGCGACCCTCAGGCAAAGGTTGCTCAGTTTATTTTTCTGCATAACATAGTTTTTTCCCCGGGATTTTTGGTTGGTCGTTATTTTATTTTTGCTGAGACCCTCCGTAGTCCTTGCACGGCTGGGCCACCCACGAAAACTAGGTGGGCCGCCCGGGCGGCCCGGCTGGTAGCCAAGCTCCAAGCGGCGTTTTACACAACTCAGCAGAAAAGAACTGCTGCTTATTTTTCTGCATAACATAGTTTTTTCTCCGGGATTTTTGGTTGGTCGTTTTTTTTTTTTTTTTTTAGTTTTTTCTCCGGGATTTTTGGTTGGTCGGTTGTTTTTTTTTTTCCGCTGAGACCCTCCCTGGTCCTTGCACGGCTGGGCCACCCACGAAAACTAGGTGACCCGGGCGGCCCAGCTGGTAGCCAGGCTCCAAGCGCCGTTTTATATAACTCGGCACAAAAGAACTGCTGCTTTCAGAATGGTGGTTCAAACCGCTAACTCTGGACCTCGCCTGCAGAGCCTACCGAATCCGGTTACCATGCCGTCTTTTGGTAGTCTAGCAGGGGGAAATCCAAGCCTGTTGTAGTCACTACCGTCTTACCCCGAACATAACGCACCCTGAAAATGAACATATACAAGGTATGTTTGCGGCCCGATATGGTCAAAATGAGGGTCCGTTGTGTTCCGGTCCGTTGTATTCCGGGGAAGACGGTAGTCCACGAAAGGAAAATGCGGGCAAATACCTGCAGCAGCTCCATCTGATGCGAAAGCTGTATCTGATGCGAAAGCTCTATCTGATGCGAAAGCTCTATCTGATGCGAAAGCTGTATCTGATGCAAAAGCTCTATCTGATAAGAAAGCTGTATCTGATGCGAAAGTTGTACAGTGTTCATTGAAATGCGACAGTTGACAAATGGTCAAAACTTCAAGTTCTTAAAGTCAAACCACGAGTAAAAAGGCTTGCTTTGTCGAAGCGGATTTCCGACTGAGCGCAAAAGAAAAACGAACGGGAGCGGGTGGTTTCTTGGCTGGCGCCACCAGCCATTTCAGTCTGGTAGGCTGAGCCTCAAAATCACAGAGCACATGCACGGCCACATTGGAGAAAAACGGCTGGGAAAAGTACTACCATGCGAGCGAAAAACACGGCAGTGCACAAGGAGGCCGTGGAAAGCTCTGGCCTAGCAGACAAAAAAGAGGGTACCAGGGAGGTGCGAAAAAAAAAATCAGTACCCCCAACTTGGGCGATTTTTAATCGTCATTTCTAGGTTACCAGAGTGGCCCGGGATCACTTGCCCGGCTGGGCCAAAAATAAAAATAAAATTTAAAAATTAAGAAACTATTTTTTAATTTTTAATTTTATTTTAAATTTGGTAACGATTTTTTTTTGGAAAAATTTGCAAAATGCCCCTGAATTTTCCGTTTATTTGCGATTTGCCCTCGGACGGCCCACTTTTCCCTGATTTGCCCCTCTGACAAGGACTCAAGTTTCCAGAAAACCCCTGGCATCACTTGAGCCTGAAATATGTTCAATATGCACCTACCAGTACCGCCGCCAAATTTCCAGTATGCCCCTACCTGTTGGCCGTTGAGGACCTGCTCCAGAATTTGCCATATGGCCCTACCGGTACCATGCATCTTTTCAGTATGCCCCCCACGACCGTTGTTGGCAGTCGCGGCCGTTCCCCTGGCCCTGGGATGGGAGCTAACGGGGTATATAAGAAATTTGCCCATGTTGTCATCTTTCTGCTGCGCCCTCGGTCGTTTTGCATGGACTTGGGTCTCTGTGGCTGGGCATTTTGGGCCTGTGCAGCCCCCCCCCATGTCATGCACATCATGGTTCTGCTCTCTCTCTCTCTCTCTCTCTCTCTCTCTCTCTCTCTCTCTCTCTCTCTCTCTCTCTCTCTCTCTCTCTCTCTCTCTCTCTCCTGTCTCTTATACACATCTAGATGTGTATAAGAGACAGTCTTTCTGCTGCGCCCTCGGTCGTTTTGCATGGACTTGGGTCTCTGTGGCTGGGCATTTTGGGCCTGTGCAGCCCCCCCCCATGTCATGCACATCATGGTTCTGCTCTCTCTCTCTCTCTCTCTCTCTCTCTCTCTCTCTCTCTCTCTCTCTCTCTCTCTCTCTCTCTCTCTCTCTCTCTCTCTCTCTCTCTCTCCGTGGCTTTCACACACGCACACACTCCTTCATGAACACAGACCTTCACGAACAAACTCCGAGGATGTCGAAGTCGAGGACGTGGAAGTCCATGTGTCGCAGCAGAAGGGGAACAAACTCCACGGCGGTGGATTGCCAGCCCTGCTTTTTTGGCGGCGGAGTGGGAAAGTATGGAGTCCGAATTGGAATTCTTGGCGCCTCCCTGTTTAATGGCATCTCACAAAGATGCATGCCCCGCAGGAGGGCAAATAGGACAGGCACCACGGGAAAAGGGACCACAGGTCTGGTAGGGGCATTCCAAAAGTTGGGCCCGTCGCTGACAGGGGCCTGCACGAAAGTTCAGATGGCCCAGGGGCAAATCAGGAAAGATCGGCCGTCCAAGGGCAGATCGCAAATACACGGAAAATTCAGGGGCATTTTGCAAATTTTCCCTTTTCTTTTTCTTTTTTTTTTTATTTGGGGGTGATCACAACTGTCTATATTCTTCTCTCAACTTCTGTTTGTTTTACCTACTCCTAAGACTATCTAGAGGGGACCCCTGCAAGCATAATTTTTCCTCTCTCTGTGAAGGGGAGATTTCATGTTGCCCCTTGCCCCTAATGGTTAGGGTATAGGGTTGGGGCCGCCAGTGGGGGTCTGGCTAACACAAAGACCGAGACCTGCCAGTAGCTGTGCCTCCCTTTCTCATCGTCCCCCACCCTTCATCGAGTAGCAGCAGAGGCTATGGCCAACACTCTTGCACACACCCTGAGGCAAAAGTTGTTCAGTTTATTTTTCTGCATAACATAGTTTTTTTCTGAGTTTTTGGATTTTTTTTTTTTTTTTTTGGCTGGGACCTTTGGTCCTTGCATGGCCGGCCCACCCGGGAAAACAAGGTCACCCGGGCGGCCCGGCTGGTAGGTAGCCTAGCGTCATTTCCATTTACAAAAACACCTGAAAAACATCAGGGATGTAGGGTAGGTTCTGCTGCATCAGGAAAAATATGCAAAAAAACTAACGAGTGTTTGCCCATGAAAAATAACCGGGACGAACGGCATGTGAAACAAAGAGAAAATGTGACGCCGGGCATATTTCCACTAGTGGCCAGATAGGATGGAGAAATGGTTTCTGTGGCAATAGACCGACAGGCATCTGCTGTGGGATGCGATGCAATCCCATGCTCAGCTTTTCTCTATTATTGAACCACCACTACCTTTCCCCGCTTGAAAAACAAATACCTGGCGGTTAACAAGGGCAACTTTTGGGCCCAGTTGGGGCCAGGCCACCTTTTACAAATCTCATCGGCGGCCCATGTTGCATTTCGGGCCTCCAAAAGTCGCGGTAAAGGGCCTGTGGCTGATATATGGGAAAGGTACTGGTGGTTTAAGGCGCCAATACATGGGCACCTGGGCCGCAGACCTGACACCTCAAATTCTGGAGGCACGAAATGAAAACACGACCGCCGATCGAATTTATCAACGACGGGCCCAGTGTTTGACGTTTCGGCCTCGTTTTCTTGTGGCAACAAGTTTTGGACTGCAAGACTGGGGCCCTGTACTTGTGGTTTACGTAGTATCGATTGATGCCTGTGGAAAGTGAGCTTCCCACCAACAGCTGCTCTATCCCATAGGAGTATGCTGGACCCACATGAGTCGCCGGGTTAGGCATACTTGCAGGGAATAGAACGTTTTGAGGATTCCGAAGGGTTTTGCGCAATAAGTCCATTGGTCCACTTATTTACAGAGTGTCTGCTGAACCTCATGCTTCATGCCCACCGCTTACAAAAGTCTCTTTCCATTTTCAGCAACGTCGTTCACACACTGAAACGACTTTCATTTCTTCTTTTGGCTACTCCCGAGCTGTTTAAATTAACCAATGTGGTGAAAAAAAATGCCCCCCATTAATCACACACACAAGTCACACGCGTCAAACTACGATCGGGCATGCCCTCATCCTCATGCTACCGTCTTGCCCCGAACACAATGCACCCTCATTATGGAAGTACCGAAAGGGAAAGACGCCTTGTATACATTAATTATGGGGGTGCTTTACCAAGTTTTGAAAAAAAATGGGTTCAACAAAATAAGGTCCGCTGACTGGGATCAGAGTAGGTTGGCTGTCTATGTGATGATGTTTGCACGTGGCCCCGTTCAGTTTCTGTTTTTTTTGTTGAAAATAAAGGTAGTTTATTATACAAGCCGGGAAAGCCCCCGTTCACTTTGCATCTTCAAAGGGGTTTTTTTCTTGGGTTATTCCTTAGCCATCTGGGTTTTGGTTTTATTAGTCAGCGGCCTAGCTCAGTTGGTAAGGCACACAACAGCATTCAAGAGGTCATGGGTTCAACTCCCATTGCCCTCATGTACATACCTGGGCATGCTTGGCACCCAGTGGCACCATCTAGGGATAGCCCGGTGACCCCCCCTTATGGGCATTAAACCCCACTACAGAGTTCACATGAGCCTACGTTCACAAAGCTACCTTCCAAGGCTCGCACGCCTGTAGCTGGCATTTTCAAAGAGGCCTGCAGCATTGACTACCAGAACAGGCCCGCATCTCACCCCTCTTACGCGTAAGCCCGTAAGAGCACTACTTATGTTGATTTAGCAAACCAATCAATGCCTGCAGCCACTCAGCCATACCTCCCAGAAACAATGGGATACCAGAACAGGCCCGCATCTCACACCTCTTACGCGTAAGCCTTTAGCAAACCAATCAATGCCTTCAGCCACTCAGCCATACCTCCCAGAAACAATGGGATAAGAACCCGCGACTTCTGGCGTGACAGACCAGCACTCTAACCAGCTAAGCTATTTTCCCATCTGGGTAATAACAGACTAGGAGGAGATGGGAGGAGAGGGAGGAGAGGGAGGAGAGGGAGAGATGGAGGGCAATAACGGACTTGAACCACTGGTTCTCTCGGTGTAAAGGAGGCACTCTACCAACTGAACTGGTGGTTTGAACCACAAACCACGAGTACATGGGCCCAGCCAACTTGGGCTTTCAATTTTTTTAGCCTCTCCGAAGATTTCGGGGCTCAGGGAAGGCCGGCCCCGTTGTGCAAGGGGGGAGGGAGCCAGTGGGGCTAAGGGGCAAATGGCCCGCATGATTTCCTGGTGGTTCATGCTGCACAAGTGGAAACACATGCACATGCACAGACGCCAAAGGTGCAGAACGCCCCGCCTCGTAGGCAGGGCTCAAGTGGGAACAAAAAAAGAAAGCCAAGCTGGGATACTGCTAGAGTACGTCAGCAAATATTTCTGACTCCAGATACGCCCAAGCCCGGATGCATCTGAAAGCAATCACGTCCAGAGCTTAATAGAAAAAGTCCCTGCGTAAACAAACAAACGCTCTTTCTTAAGTCACTCCTCGCCTCTTTGCTGTGCGAGGCAAGGAGGAATCATGTCAGAATCCCTGCCCATTGGTTTTCTTCTTTTTTTTTTTTTT
>BFEA01000082.1:3628360-3658637 GCA_003427395.1 Chara braunii
CTCTCTCTCTCTCTCTCTCTCTCTCTCTCTCTCTCTCTCTCTCTCTCTCTCTCTCTCTCTCCTTTCTTTTTTATTTCTTCCCTACCCGTTCGATTTTTCACTTTCCGTTCTGCATTGCCGCCTCCCTTCCGCCTACTCGATTCCATCTTTCGATTTGTGCCCTCCATCCCCCCCCTCCCGCCGATATTCCCCCCATCAATCCGCTTTTCCCCATCCTCCTCTCTCCTTCTCTCCCATGCCTGTCGCTTCTCTCTTCCCGTCTTTCTCCGTTGAAATCCTCTTCGACTTCCTTCTCCGACACTCGATTCTTTGTCTCTCGCTCTTTCTCTCTCTTCATGCTCTTTCTCTCTTCATCCCTCCCCTCCATCACCTGCATATCCACTTTCACCATGTCACCCCCGCGATACGCCCTTCGTCATTCCCCTGCTCTTCTCTTTTTTTTTTTTTTTTTTTTTTTCCCCTTTTAACCTATTCCCCTCCCTCCGCGCCGAGCCCCTCTTCCTGCCTTCCAACCTGTTCTTCTCCACCTTGTCGGGATCCCGCTCCACTACCGGCACTCGTTACCTTCATTGGCTGACATCTGACCTTCTCCTCCTCTCGATCCCACACCCACCCCTCCCAGTCCGTGCAGCACAGCCCCTTCTTCACAAATTGGGTGCCCGATGTACATCCTCCTCCTCCTCCTCTCATTTTCTTTAAAATCCTACTCGACGTCTTTCCCCTACATAACCTACTTCATGCCCGCAAGCTTTTACCTTCCATGGTTCATTTCATTCTATCGCAGTGACTTTCTTTCTCCTTCCTCCGTCGCGGCATCCCATCCTGACGGACCAGATCCCGACACCTCTCATCCTCCTGACCCCGCATCCAGACCCCTCCCCCCCTTTCGTCCTCCTGCTACGTCCAGTTCCCCTCAAGATATCGATGACGACCTTCTTCTCTCACAGTTCCACCCCTTCGGTTTCGGACCGAGAAAGGGATTTCTCCACCCCTTCACGCACAACACCGTAGAGAGAGAGAGAGAGAGAGAGAGAGAGAGAGAGAGAGAGAGAGAGGACGGAAGGGGGGAAGAGAGAGAGAGAGAGAGAGAGAGAGAGAGAGAGAGAGAGAGAGAGGGGGGAGGAGGGAGAGAAGAAAGGACGGAAGGAGGGATGGGAGGAAAAGAGAGAGAGAGAGAGAGAGAGAGAGAGAGAGAGAGAGAGAGAGAGAGAGAGAGAGAGAGACTCACCGCGGTGCGATGCCGACCCCGCCTATTTCCTTTGGCGCAGGGGGAGGGAGTGCTGAAACGAAGAAAAATTGCCTACGGCATTTTGGCGCGTCGAAACATACGCGCGTGAACATGGTCATCGTTCGAATTTGGCCGCCCCCTGCCAACGGCCCTACCTAGCTCAGTTGCTACACATGGACTGCCGAAATAGAGGGCCTGGCTGCACTACACCACACTACACTACATGCATTTGGACGCTTTCTGGAGATGGTACATTCACAATGTCGGAGCCGTCCGAGTGAACCTGATCCAGAAAGCGTCCAATCCATGTAGAGTGGGTGTAGCTGCGCGATGCCCACAACACCAAGTTCGAATCCAGATGGCATTATATGAACAAGAACTTCAAATAATTCCGAGTTACCTGGGCCCAGTTCCAGCCAGGAAGCTGGGCCCTGGGCCTTACCCGGTTTCTTTTTGTCGTTTTGTGCAGCTCTGCGCTTCTGGTGGAGTCCAATTAAATTTTGGGGTTCCGTCCGAACTTCATGGAAAGGGTCCGGTCGCCAACAGGTCAAAGACCGGTAGCTGAAGCGGTCGCTGCAATGACTGGCAGTAGGTCGTGCAGGTCGTGGCAGTGTTGTGGCGGTCGTAGTCCGCTTCCTTTTTGGGATGAAGGGCGGATGAAATCGGAGGGGGGTGTCTGTTCTTCTCTCAAATACCTATGGCCTTTCGCTGCCTACCTACTGTAGAAGAACATACTGTATGAGACACCCCCTGCAATGACATGGGGTGTAGAAGAACATACTGTAGAGGGATTCATGACTACAGTATGTTCTTCTCTCAAATACTTATGGCCTTTCACTGCCTACCTACCACTACTCCTAAGGCTATATAGAGGGTACCCCTGCAAGCATAGGTGCCTCACAAACTTGGATTCATGTTGCCCCCTGCCCTAACAGTGGTAGTCAGGGAGTAGGGTGGGGCCGCCGGTTGGGGTCTAGCTAACGTAAAGACGGAGAATTTTTCCATTAGCTGCACCTCCCTTTTCATCATCCCCCAAACCCCATTGCATAGCAGCACCGTATAAGGCCAACACTCTCCCAAACACCACACAACCCACTCACACCTACACCTGTGTTGGGCAAAGACCCTACTCATACCGACCAGAGGTATCAAGCGGACTATCACAGCTGGTTGGCACTAAGTGTGCCAGAGGCGGTCATGGGGCTCGAAACCACAACCTCCTGAATGCCACTGGCATGCCTAACCAACGGAGATAGGCCACTGGATGGGTTGTCTGTTCTTTCATTTCCTTCTTTTCTTTTCATTTCTTTCTTCTTTTCTTTTCTTTTCTTTCATCTTTTCTGTTTTTTTTTTTTTTTTTTTTTAACTACACTATGTTCTTCTCTCAAATTCTTTTTCGCCTTTCACTACCTTCCTACCACTACTCCTAAGACTATATAGAGGGGACCCCTGCAAGCATAGGGCCTCACAAACCAGGTAATTCATGTTGCCCCCCGGGGACCCCTGCAAGCATAGGGCCTCACAAACCAGGTAATTCATGTTGCCCCCCGCCCCAACAGCGGTAGTCAGAGATGGGGTGGGGCCGCCGGTGGGGGTCCGGCTAACACAAAGACCGAGCATTTTTCCAGTAGCTGCGCCCCTTTGTGCTGTTCTTTTTTCCCCAAAAGACAAAATGATTGCAAGTCGGGAACCGGGCCCGGTGTCGGGGCAGAAACCCAAACGGTATCTGCTGGGTATTTCGGACACTGTCTGACCTTTCTTTGAATTGAGGGTATTGATGGGACATGCATTTGTCAAAGGTTTATTCGAACCAACCCTAGGACCGAGAGGCTAAAACTTTTTGAACCTAAGTCCAAACGCTTGCGGCATCCGGAAATGACAGCGAAAACTGGTGGTGTGGCCGGCTCCTCGCCATGTATGGTAAGGCCGCAGCGATGTACGGTAGTGGGAAGCTTGGAATGATAAATTTAAAACCTATCCTACTTAGCAGCCGTGCGATTCAGATCCTAAGGGGTTAACAAAAACCACCGCGTGAGGGTGCGCGACTAACGTAAGGGTTGGGCCGTGTAAGTTGAAGCTGAGCCGAAAAGGCGCGGCCCTGTTGAGGCCGCGATCCAGCTAATCGAGGAAAAAGACTGCGTCATGCCTTGGTATTTCGTCGATGTCGTGCACGAGCCGGCTGCAGATGGTGGAGGTCATGTGCTTGACCGTGGGTCCAGTGGCTTTCGACAGGGCAACGTGGCCTGCCAGTGGGTTCGGGCCTTTGAGCCTGCTGACCGCGAAGCTGGGGGCCAGTTGGCCGCAACTCTGCTGCCGCCACGGTAGGAGCTAGCCTAATAGGTACTAGCATTTGATTCTCACCCTGCAGATACGGGGATCAAATCCGACCAGCCCCAATGAATTGGCTCCATTTTGGAGCAACCTTGCTAACAGGAAAATCTGGCGCCGTTAATTTCGACCGCGAGATCTTGGGATCAAGCGGTCGAGATCGGCCACGTGCCGAAACGATACTCATGACCCTTGTGCAAGGCTCACGAAATGCCCTGCCTCGTGGCAGGTCAAAGCTGCAGTAGGAGAAAAATCTCTGCTTCAATTTGGATTCGACCTTGAATCTGCATTTCAATAAGATAAGGTGGCTTGGGGCACCAGGATTGTGCCCTACCTCATTAGCAGGGACAAAGGTGACGAGTGGGGGAGGTTTTTCTTTTTTTTTCGTTCTTTTCTTTTATTAAGTTTATTTTATTTTTTGGTTATCTTACATCGTTTTTCCTCTGTTGAGGAAAAACGAGGCTGCGAGAAAGCAGCAAAGAGAGAGAGGAAGGTTTGGTGGGCTTGGGATTTGAACCTAGGACTCGTGGCTTGAAAACGATAAGCTTGCCTTGCCTCAGACATGTCTCAGGTAGGGCCAAAAAGAAAAGAAAGAAAAAAAAAAAAAAAAAGACAAAGGTGTAGTTTTATTCCTCTTGTTTGTATGCGCATGACCATTGTCGGGGTTAGGTTCTCAAGTGGTTTGCTGCGTTTTGAACAGCAAACCAAGGGAGATGACTCTGAATGTGGCCAGGCTTAGGAAAAGGTGCATTGTTGAGGATGGGCCTCAACAATAGCAGAATAACAAGGGAAGGCGTTAGGTACAGCCTCCACTTGGTGCACTTGCATCAGGAAAAGAGCCAAGTCCCTTTCCTAATGGATGGACTTGGCCTTTTGGACTATGTAGGGCAAGTAGGTGCCCTTGATATCACTTTGAGATCAAGGGTCCAACCTCAGCCCGAATTTTTGGGTAAGGGCTCAGGCTGCTACCACTACTTTTCACAACTATAAAAGCAGCCCATTGCCCTCAAATGCCTCAAAGTCGTGAGGCAGTGATGCTGCTCATTTGCTTGAGAGACAAATGTTACATCCGCTGAGGGGAGAGGTTGCTAGTGAGTGGAGAGGAAGAAGATGATGAAGGAGGTTGTGGTGGTCTGCAAGTGAAGGGGAAGGAGATGGTGGTCTTCATGGCGAAGTGAAGTAAGGGGGAGGCGTTGCTGGAGTCCATTGTGGTCTGCATGGTGGAGTGAGGGGGAGGTGTTGCCCAACTCCATGGTGGTCTGCATAGTGGAGTGAAGGGAGGGTGCTGCCCAACTCCATGGTGGCTTGCATAATGGAGTGAGGGGAAGGTGTTGTCCAACTGCATGGTGGACTGCATGGCGAAAGGGGGGAAGTGCTGCCAAAACTTTGCGTGATCGACATGGTGTGTGGAGGTATTGGTGAGGATTGCTATGATGGATGCATAGGTGATCGCCAAGCAAGTGGGAGAGAGGGAGATGATGGGAGAAGTATGCAGGCGTGTACTACTTGGGAAGAAAAACACGGGTGTGTTCTAATTGAGGGGGAGGTGAAAGGAAGGTTTTTGGCCAACCATTGTTGACCAAGTTGAAGACCAGAAAGAGGAGATTTTGATAAAAGTGGACGAGACTGATGGCAGTCATAGCCAAGGGCTTGCAAGTGTGCGACACCAGAAAATTGGAAAATGAAAGGGATGAGTCGAGGTTGAAAGTGGTGGTGGAAGAAGGATACTCTGCGACCATAGCCGGGTATTTGACTACCATAGCTAGACGTCGGCAGCCATAGCCATAAGCTTCGTGGCCGAACACTTGTGGCGTCGGCGGCCATAGCTGCGAAAAGGGAGTTGTGGATTGTTGTGCAGTCAGGTGGTGGAAATTTGTTGTTGCAGTGGAAGTTGCAACGCAAGTTAGAGGTATGGCCGACGACTATAGTTGATAGGCTTTGGTGGTCATAGTTGGTAAGCTTGACAACCATAGCCGGAGGAGGAAGACGGTATTGTTCGTGATCGGTGCGAAGGAAGTGGTGTCGTTTCAACTTCACTTACTGAAGGTCGGCGAGCGACTCAGGTTTCTCATTCTCCTTCACTCTGTTTGCCCCCATACTTTGCATGACCCTTCAAGTTCACTTTTTGTCTGGACGTTCGAAAGGAAAGAGAAAGGGTAGTGAGGGTGGTGTGTCACCGTGGTTGTGGGATATCAATGGAAAACCTGACTGCATGTGAGGATTGTTTTTTTTCTCATTTTCTTCTTTGGAATTGTGATGACTATGGTGTGTGCAGGAATGTAAAAAAAAGGATGCATGCTTGGAGGGGAAATAAAAGTACATGGTTTGGATGAGTTATTATTTTCTCTCCCTAAACTTCATCTAATGCGCAATGGATTGAATTAAAAAGGAATTAGAGAGGCAGGAAAAGGAAGATGGAATTACGAAAGGAAGACGAAAAGCTTCAATGCATGTCGTCTTTACCCCTACGGCACCCATTCTATCCCGAAAGTCTATCTTCTTTCAAATCCCTCGTCCTCTTTTTTCCTCTTTTTCGTATAAAGTCCCTGATTGTACGGGAGGTAGGGACGGGCGGTTTCGCTTTGGGTTTGATCGCCCCCTCTCTCTAGGAAGCATCCAATGCGGGGGCTTGTATGCTTTAGAAGTCGGTTTTGTTATCGACTTCGAGTGAACCCGATTCGTCGAGGGTGGTACTTTGCGGACTCGGTGGTGATGACCCAACCCCTGAGATCCGAGTCTTGTGTCAGTGCTCAGGCGAGGGGACAAAGTATCCACAGACCACTTCCTAGAGGGTTGGGTGTGTGATGGCCTAGGCATGAGGGGGTTGACATTGGTTACCCTGGTGGCTGCATTTAGGAGCCACAACTTTAGTTGGACCGACGCCAAAAGAAGCCCGGTCCATAGGGTTACTGGAACAAAATGAACGCTCGTAGGTGCCACTTGCACAGATGAGTTCGCACCACAAGAAGTGTGGACTGCAACATTTGTTGTGTAATGATGATGATTGTGACAGAGTGTCAAATGACCATATAGCATTCTTGTCGGACATGCCACACTTCAAGTAATGCACCTGATCAAGAACCTCACCCCATTTATAAAAAAAAAAAACAAAGGGTCATTTTAACAATACTTCACACCAACCTGTAGAGTGCACTTCTTACTAACTTATTGTAAAAAAATAAATAAATAAATAAATAAAATTAAAAACATATAAAACAGTAAGGCAAAAGTGCACTTTCATAAGATTTTACCAACATTTCACTTTGTCGATTTTCACCATTTTCACCGCTGCCCAAAACAAGCAGCTCCAAAAACCCAACAAACACCAAACTTGACACATACATGCTTTGACCAAAAACAAAACAGGGCAAAAAAAAAAAAAAAAAAAAAAAAAATCCTCGCTACACTTTTCATGGATGTGAAAGTTACCCTAGGGGTGAAAAGTGGGGGTACCTGTTAACCATTTGTGTGTCATCCACGAAGATTATAAATGTACGAAGCCGGGGGTGTGAGTGATTAGTCTTAGGTCAATGGTAGGTAGGTTGAAATGGATAACTTTAGCAGCGCGTCTCATCAAGTCAAAACTGAGGCAGTCCGACTACCTTGCCGGTTGCACCTAGGTTATTCTCCAAGCCAACTCTCCGTTGACGATTAGTATAGTACTTTATTTAGAGTTCGACCTAAGGTAGTCGATTTTATTTCGATCTTGTTTTATTGGTTTTATCATCTTCTGCTCGGTTCTTTTGATTTATTATTTCAATTCATGTTGACTTTTATGTATGTTTTTATTGAGTACGGTCGATTTGTTTCGTTGTAGTTATATTCGATCGTTGTAAATATATTTTTCGAGTTATATGGCTAAGAAACTAGGATCGAGTTTGTGAGTCTCACACTTATTTGAGACTGTCCTAGTCGACTTGCACAGGCTTCGTACTTAGGAAATCAATGTCATAGGGAATGAGCAACGTTCGGGTCTAGTCGGCGTTTTAACCAAGCGTACCTATATTGCGGCAAATGAGCAAATGTCATCGACTGACCTACCTCTGCAATTGATTATAAAAGTTTTCGTACGCGGGTCAGTAGCTCGGTAGGGATATACCTCTAAGAGTGGTAACAACCCCATAAGGAAGGCAAGTTGTGCCCCGCGAAAACCTATCCTGTCGTAGGGGACTGCGGGAAATATGGTCGTCGCACCCGGCTAGAGTGGTGAGAGGCCAGCGTCGCCACGTCCATCTCGGCGGTTCACGAGATTGCTTTGACGTTGTCTCCAAGTTGTCTCTTGTTTGACTTTCTTTTAACTTCTGTGTGACACGACCAGAAGGCTCTCGCCTTTTGTGAAAAACGAGGCAGCCGATGCGCTCGACACAAACGCCTCATATATCTCATACCGCAACCATATGGAGTTGAACGAGATACTCCTAGCTAAACTCAGCCCCGACCCTTTTTGTTGTTTTCTGCGATCCTTTTTTTTCTTTCTCTCATATTCGACTTTCACTACATACCAGTACTTCTAATGTCATATAGGGGACCCTTGCAAGCATTGCTACTTTCCACTACCTACCTACCAGTACACCTGAGGCTAAACAAGGGACCCTTCACTACCTTTCAATTAAGGGGTTGTATTTGTTTTCCGTTTTTTTTTTTTTTTTTTTTTTTTTNTCCCATTTCTCTCTCACCCTCTCCACTCAACTTCCACAGTTCCTCCATGTGTGTGTCGTGAGCTGCGAGGTTCAAGATCTCGCGGTCACGAATATTTGTGTTTTCTGAGTGAGGAGCTAAACATGCTCCCACATAACCTGAAAAGGTTGTTCTTCTGCTTTTTGTTCCTACGAGGTTGTTGCCTCGTTTTCGCTTTGTTTCATTTTTTTTGTTATAGGATGCCGGTAGCATAAGCCAACGGCTACAATAATCATTACCACGCCTTGCTGGCGCCTTCTCCCTTCCCTTCCAATGAGCGGATCTGAGTTCGATTCCCGTCGGGGAATCGAAAAAACACTGGGTCATTTTTCGATTTATGCATGTCATTTTTTGCGCAGGGGTCATGCTGTATCTGTGCGGTCGTTTTCGGTCGTGAGATATGTCGATCTCACAACCGAAAATGACCGCGCTTCATGCTTGCACGGTGGGCCGCTCCAAAAAAGGAGTTAGCCCAGAAAGCGTGTCGTCGGGCTCGATCCCATCATCTGCTGGGTGAAAGTTCAATGCGGTACCTACTGGGCTAGCTCCTATTATGAGAGTTATCTCCTCCGTCCTTCTATTTGAAGGCTTGCGGCCCAGTAGGCCGCTTATTCTCTGGCCTAGGCAGGCACAATCCTGCCTTCCCCTTGCCTGGGCAGATGCAGTCCGCCTATCCCTTCCAAAGGCAGGTTGCCCTGCCATTCTATCAACCGAGCTTGGTCTCGTAGGCCCAACAATCCCCCTATAGTCATAGGTTTGCTCAGACAGCGTGACTCACGTAGTCACTTGGAATTGAGCACACAACTTCCTAATTGTCACTTATGTGTCTAACAATTCGAGCTAGGCAGCTCACTTTGTGTTTTGTTTTTTGTTTTGTTATTTTTACATAGTTTTCCCCCCTTTTAATTCTATGTATATGAGAGAAATACATATCCACATTCACGTCATGGCTTCAAAGTCTTCAATTTGTAGGTCATGAGCCAACAAATATAACTCTGCATCCTGACCATGCAAAAAAATGGGACACGCATATAGTTGTAAAGAAACAAATGAAAATTTTAGTAAAATTAAAAGATTTTGTTTGGTTCAAAAAACTTTTTATTTGTCGTTTTATTGACAACTCTTTTTTTTTTCGTCGCACATTTTGTTAACTTACAATAAGGGTTATAGCTTAGCGGTAGCGCACCACGTTTACACATGTGTTAATGTGTTTAAACCACATATACTTTCGAGACACTTTTCTCTAGGGTTGGAAACACACTACATGCCCAGTAAAATGAAGTGACGCAAACCTCCTTTTGATTGGTGTCAGTGACCATTTTTCTCCAGCAGTTGCTTCTCCGAAGTTGCGACAACATGCAAGCCGCAACTTTGAAAAATTGCTGGGAAACGTATTGGTGATTAAGCAATGGATATCGGTGTATTTGATCTATAATAGATATCTGGCGTGTCACTGAGTATGTCTTACTCGTAAATTAACTTTATGGAAAATAGTGTAACATCGAAGATATTATTGATCGCACATAGGTTTTAGATATATTATATGAATTACATAGTATACAACATATATATACTTTTAAATTTAATGGTATTGTAATTATAGATTATTATTTTACATAGTATTATATTAGAGAAAACTACGACTCAGTCAGGGTTTGAGTTTAAAAATGCACTTCACAATCAAAATGTCGAATGTATCAGGCTAGGTTTTGAATTTAGCTGGGTCACGTGGGGGTTTGTTATGTTCAAGGGAACGCCTAAAATGCATTGTCAAACTGTTTTCGTGCTTGGGCCATAGTTACCATATTTATTGATTTGTATTTTAATTACATAATATTAGTATATATACAATTGTAATGTTATTTTTGTATATGTTATATATGTATGATTCTCAATAAAATAATTTTAAATTCAACTGATATAGCTAGCACAAAACGTCAATGGATAGAGCTCAAGCACCCCAATGGGGAGGTTGTAGGTTCGATTTTGTCAGCCCTCAACATTCCCCACTCACGATTAATTAGTGCTAGATTGACACCCACGTACTTGTCCCCCAGTCTAATATAACGCATGAAGTCTACTGTTTGAAAAATAGCAAAACAACTCATAATACCAAGAGCTAATCCAAAATCACATACTCGATTCACAAACATTGCTTTAATAGCTGCTTTATTTGCTTGAAGTCGTGTAAACTAAAAATTAATTAACAAATATGATGCGAGACCTACTCCTTCCCATCCTAAAAAATATTTGAATCAAGTTATCCCCGGTAACTAAAAAAACTTGAGATAAATAAAATGCGCATATCAAAATTTAAAACTTGTCGACAGGGTTGCCGGCGTTCGGGACGGGCCGAATGCCCGAACTCGAACACCCGAACGTACGGGACGGGACGAACGCCCGAACCCGAACGCCCGAACGTACGGGACCCCTTCGAAAGGCGTTCGGCCATTCGGAACGAACGCGGACAAAAAAAAAAAAAAAAAAACGTTTTTTTAAAATTCCAAAAAAAACAAATGTAATGGAGAAAAAATAAACTAAACAACATTTGCCTGGGCATTACATCCAAATTTTTTACCCAATTTGGATTAAAAATCAAATACAGAAAATAAACACTATGATAAAAATAAGAAAAAATAAAAAGAGAATTAAAACGAGTGAGTGTGCCAACACCTTTTCGACTCCGCCGTCTTTGCCCTGTCTCTTATACACATCTAGATGTGTATAAGAGACAGGTATCCCACGAGAGTAGAAACAGTTGTATATATGGGCGTAATACATGCAACTACAAATGTTTTTTCTCTGTCCCTTCTATTTTTTTTCTTTTTGTTTTCTTTTGTGTTTCATTCTTCTCTCAAATTCAACCTTTCACTACCGAATTGGCAACACTCCTAAGGCTATGCAAGGGACCCCTGCAATGAAGGGGTTGCATGTTTCCTCCTCTAGCAATGGTAGTCAGGTAGTGAAGTGAGATCAGCGGTGGAGGCCCAACTGACACAAAGACCGATCATTTTGCCAGTAGCTATGCTCCCTTTTCTTTTCCCTCCACCCCCATTGAATATCAGTAGTGTCTAAGGCCAACACTCTCCAACATGTGAAACAAGACTCACTAACACCTCTCCAACTCGCACCCGTAGTGTGAGTAGGTCTGCTACACACCAGACACGGCTCACTCACACCTGTGAGTGACTCATCTGGTTGGCACCGTGACTCAAGTAGCGTTGCCGAGCGCATCAACTTCCACATTTTTTCACAAAAAGGCGGGAGCCCTCCCGGCCATGTCATGCATGAGTTTAAACAAAACCAAAATCAAGAGACAACTCGGGGACGACACATAATTAACACTGCGAACCGCCGAGATGAGCATGGTCGCGTCGTCCCTTCGCCTCTCTAGCCGGGTGCGCCAGCTGTATATCCCGAGGTCCCCTACGACAGGATAGGTTCCCGCGGGGCACAACTTGCTTCCCTAAGGGGTTGTCACCACCCTTAGGGGTGTATCCCTACCGAGCTATTGACCCACGTGCGAAAGTTTTTATATGAAATTGCAGAGGTAGGCTAGCCGAGGGCGTTTGCTAGCTCGATGTAGTATAGGTACGCGAGGTTAAAACGCCTATTGAACCCGATCGTCGTTCGTTCCTTAGAGCGCCGATCTCCTAAGTACGAAGCGGACGTCGATTGACTAGGACAGTCTCAACCAAGCATGAAACCCACAACTCAATCCTAGTCCCTTTAAACATTGGTCAAAAGAAAACTATAACAACCACACACAATTACACAAAAAAAGTCGATCGTAGTCAACAAGAATATATATCCAGTTTGAAAGAATCTAAATTATCATATGGTACATCCAGTGAACATAAGATCAAAATAAAATCCGACCACCTCGAGTCAGAATCGATGAAACAAAACATCGTACTGAGCTGCCAACTAGAAGTTGGCTTCGACAATAACCTCAATGCAGCCGACAAGGTAGTCGGATAGCCTTAGTTTTGACTTGATGAGATGGGTCGCCAAAGTTATTCATTTCACCTACCGTCGACTCAAGATTAGGCACGCACATCCGTCTTCACAGATTTTTAGTTTTCTTGGATGACACGCTGCTTTGTGAATGATTCTTGACCAAGTGGATTACTTGAGGTGTTGCATATCTCTCCCTCTAGGAATTGGTATGTGGTACTCCTCCTCCTCGCCCGAGCACAAAACTCCGATCTTAGAAGTTGGGTCGTCTCCACCGAATCGGCAAAGTACCCCCCACACGGTCTCGGTCCAGCAACGTGGTACCAAGAACTGTCCCAAAGGCCCATCACCAGCCTGAGGATGGAGCAGAGTGCTCCCTTCCTCGGCTATGGCTGTCCTCATCTTCGTTCGGGGCTCTTCTGCAGTCCTCTAGCCTCCTCCAGCGCTGCCTCCAGCAGCTCCTTTTGCAGCCCGGCGGCACTCGAGTGTGTTGTCACACACTGGCAACACGAGTGCTTTTGTGTGGCAGTTGGGGACAACTGTCTTTTTTATAAAGGCTGAGGAGTGTTGGTCGTCACTCCAACCCCCACGCAAAATCGCGGGCTCACAGTGAGCCCGCGATCTGTGCAAGATCAAAGGCTAACTGTGGCCTCATGACAGCCACAACCTTAGTGGGCGCAGTTCCCTCAACTGCCTCATTTTTTTTTCTTTATCTCAGCTATCTCAGAATTTCACGAGAGAGCTGAGTTTTTGCCATTTCCAAATCTGCTTTTCTTTTATTTTTTTGACAAGGCGTTGAAAAAATACGACCCCTTTCAGTTTGACGTACCTGGACTTTTTTTCCAAGGTAGATACATCGGGGAAAATGTTGTACTTAGCCTTTTCCTTTATGATCCCTCAATTTTCAGGCTCCCTCTAAAAACGGGAGCCTGACAGTTACCTCTGGCAGCTTTTACGAGAGGTAACATCTCATGAGGACAATTGTCTTCACGAGAATGCACACAAAAAAAACAAAGAAAATAAGCAAAAGAAAAATAAAAAGAAAACTAAATTCAACTATAACGGCCAGGTTCGTGCTGTTGAAACCAACAACCCTCCCACTATTTACTTTGCCCTCCCCTGAAAACGGGGAGGGCAGTTGCAAGTTGGGAGAGGTAGGGAAGCAAGTCGTGAAAATTCACGAGTTCAAATCCCGACAGGCTCAGAGCGGGGTGCAAAAAGTACCCCGACTTTGACGATTTAAAAAAAAAAAACATTTGCCCAATAAAAAAATCTGAAAATTTTCACGCTCGTCGTTTAGGTTGAATTGAATAGAAGGGAAAGATACACAACTTACAATAACACATTCATGATAGTACATAAGCGCATATAAAAAAACGATGTATATTCCAGTACAAGGTACAAAAAAATACACAAGTACAATGATGAGTGCATGCCAGTTGGGATATGGTTCCCCGACCGGTTTCGACCGCAGCCACGCGACCCTCATCATGGGGTTTCTCCACCTTCTACACCTCTTCGTCAACACTGTCTTGCCACCAACCCACCTTCGTTGTTGACCAACTAAGCATCTCCGGAGATGCTCAGCGATCAACTGCGTTGGACCCAAAAAAGACCCAAACACACGCACTCTAGCTAATTATAGTTGTCGCCCTTGGTAATCACCACTTACTTACCTCCCAAGTTCATTCCTCGTTGGTCCAATCGATGTCCCTATGTCCTACGTACGTAGTCGAGAGGGTACCACAAATTTGTAGATACCTCTAGAAAATACTACGACAGACAACTGATATTCCTAAGTCCAGTCCATGGCCTGCAGGTCCCAGAATGGTACCGGTCCAATAGAATGTAATACCCCAAAAGCCTGGTAATGTGTTCGAAGCCTACCAGTAGGCCCAAGGCTCGAACTACTCTTACAAGAACAAATGAAACAACAGATAACCTAAACTACAGAGGTGCAGGGATCAAAGTCCGGCTGACATGGAAACACAACAAAAGCATAAAAAAACAAAAAGATAAGAAAAGCAAAAGATGGGAACCACAAGTACTGGGTTCGAAGCTTAACAACACAACTCAGAACGTACCACATCCCTTCTCGTCTATTTAAACATCCAACAAAACAACGTTAAGTGCTCTGTCCCATGGCCATGCCGTGCATACCCTGTCTCAGAATAGTAGCTTTGTCACATATTCAAGTCGTACACGCCCTGTCACAGCCTATCCTAATGTCAGGTACTACATTCCTATCAGCACACAACATACGCAACAAATTGATACAACTACAGAAAAATTGTCGCACAACAACAAAACCATATCTTCGTCTTCCTCTATAACATCAATCCGGGTAAAGCCACTGAACAATTCAACTCCAGACTTTGTCACGGCCCATGGCAAACCTTTTTTACGACTCGTTCAATGAAACTGGATGGGAAGTCCTTCATACGCAGCTCCCTGGTCAAGCTCAGTACTTGCATAGGGATCCTCGAGAGTACATGAGTATTGCGATCGATCCTGTTAAGATGGCACGCAATAACTGCACTTTTTTGTTATTTACTGCCCCAAGATCTCAACGAATGACCATTTTTGAATTCAAGCACTTCATCTCGCCAGATTGTACGTTCGTTCTTAGCCAGTTGGTAACAAGCCAAATAAGGTGGTATCTGACCGACGCTCATATTCGTACCCAAAAAATCCCATGTTCCAGAACCATCATCCGTTCACTTAAGTAGCGAATTCTGTGGGTAGCACTACTCGAAAAGCAGGCGAATCTCCTCAAAAGTCATTCTACTCTGCTTTCGATGCAGTATCACTAGACTAATGTCATCCATCAAGTGGATCCCGAACACATCACGTCTAACAAACCCCAAACCCTGCAGAAACTTGAACTCTGCGTATGCGCAAATGATACAAACCAGCAGGGGGCTTGTACTTTTTCCCATCGGAATCCCCACGACTTGCCTCAGAAGCACACCTGTAACACTCGTGTATGTTTCAGGTTCAGGTCAACAAACCCCCTCACCTCCTGTAAGTCAATCACACGCCAATGGTCGTCCCCCGTTGTACAACTGAAGGTACAACCCTTCCCTCGTGTATTAACTCGTGTAGTCAGCCTACCCTTACCCATATGGTGGTCAACTAACCAGTGTACTGCATCCATGATGTCTGCGGGGGGTAGTTTACTAAACATGTCTTTGATGTCATAAGACATCGCGGACGGTTCCGAACAGAACCCCATCTGTCTCCCAATTCGTTTACTGATACCCTCCAATTTAGGAACGAGAGATTTCACCGACTTAAGATTGAAATGTCAGTCTCCTGGTATGGTAAACAACATATAATTCAGTACCTTCGCCACTGCTCTACATATCTTTACGGTAGGTTCAGAGTAAGTACGACAAATAACGTGAAAACGAGTGAGGTCCTTATGCTTAGGTATGGCATAGGCCTCACCAATCTTCCCCTTCTTGTCTCACTGCAAAAACTTCAAGAGTCCATCTTTCGTGGCTTCAATCTTAAGAACAGTCATAAGAGAATCCTCTGATTCCTTCTGCACCACATACCCAGGGTTTCTTACGAATAGTTTCAACATTGCTTCGTAGTACACCTTGGGGCAAAGAACGAAGGTTTCCCCCAGGTTTTTGTCCAAGGGTGTGCATACCAAGCCGGTAAGTCTTCTCTTCATACTACCTCCATATCCAAGCACTTAGTCGTTTCCACAGGTGCGCCTGTAATACATGCATCCACCTCGACTTTGTCGATTTTTGGTCTATGTCCCCAAAAGTTAGTCCATCCTACTAACCCATCCGTAATCTCACTCAGCAACAGGTTAGTCCTATCCGGGTGCCTATGTTTGGCCACATTGTTTGCGTTTACCAAGAGCGGGTGAACGTCGTCTCGATCCTACAATCTAGCTTGCACGTGTCCTCCTATTCGTGGATAGGGAAAACCAACAAAGGTGCAAATAGACACATCATCACGGGCATAAGCCCGCTGATTGTGTAACAAATTCGCCACCGACGGGTTTTTAGCCCAGATGATGCGAACTCCAATACGTCCAGATACCTTCATGCACACAAGAATTTCCATGTCTTCAATTTTGTCATTGAGAAGTTTACGGACTTCGACCACTCTGATGTGATCATTAAACTTTAGCTTCACCGTCAACTTAGAGTTGACATTTCATCCATGATTAAGTTTGACCACACGACTAATTAGCCGTCATAAGTAAGTTGTCGTAGATGCCTTCCGAAAATCCTGTGCAACTCTCATTAGTCTCATAAGAGCTTCGAGGCTGTATTTTCGCAGCATATCGATTCTGCGTTGGTTACGTAGTAGAGAAACTAGAAAAGGTTTGTCGGAACTGATCTTCGGTTGCCATCGTCTGAGATGTAGAACGTCCACCCTAGTACCAATTTCCATGTGATTCTAGGATGCCGCCAGTTTGCATCGCCGCCCATTAACCAACACCTCCGATTTACCAAAACTTGATCGTATCGACCTCCATCCCCCACACTAGTAATTCCCCCCGTGTATATACATGGAAAACTGTTTTCGCTCCCCCGATTCTTGTGCAAATAGAAATTGGTATACATTGGCATTAACTTCATCAGAATCGCATGGTGTAACTCTGACAGGTGTAACTCTGACAGAAAACTGTCCTCACTCTGACAGGTGTAACTCTCACAGGTGTAACTTCATCATAAAACTGTCCTCACTCTGACAGGTGTAACTCTCTTCATGGTGCGGTCTGTCCATCTAACAAGTATTGCCCTTTCCCTCTACCGTCGACCTTTTCTTCTACGTCTGATACCCTCCCTTGTTACCTGTTTACCAGATGTGTTCAATGTCGGGCTCCAGCGTAGTATGTAAGTACTTTCGATCAGAGTCAGATCGACTTGCTGACATCTATCGACAGGGATCAAGACGTAAGACTCCACTCCAAAAGACCTCCACCATAAACAAAATCAAGGTCGTCAAAACTGTTTTACGCCACCAAAGATATTTTGGCGCAAACCACAAAATACTGATTTTAAAAAAATCTGTTTCCGTTTTCTCGTGTTTTTTTTTTTTTTTTTTTTTTTTTTTTTTTTTTTTTTTTCCTCTGACAACGGGGAGGCAGCTGGCAGGTCGGGAGGAGTAGGTCCTCCTCTCTCCCATCCTCCCATTTCTCTCTCACCCTCTCCACTCAACTTCCACAGTTCCTCCATGTGTGTGTCGTGAGCTGCGAGGTTCAAGATCTCGCGGTCACGAATATTTGTGTTTTCTGAGTGAGGAGCTAAACATGCTCCCACATAACCTGAAAAGGTTGTTCTTCTGCTTTTTGTTCCTACGAGGTTGTTGCCTCGTTTTCGCTTTGTTTCATTTTTTTTGTTATAGGATGCCGGTAGCATAAGCCAACGGCTACAATAATCATTACCACGCCTTGCTGGCGCCTTCTCCCTTCCCTTCCAATGAGCGGATCTGAGTTCGATTCCCGTCGGGGAATCGAAAAAACACTGGGTCATTTTTCGATTTATGCATGTCATTTTTTGCGCAGGGGTCATGCTGTATCTGTGCGGTCGTTTTCGGTCGTGAGATATGTCGATCTCACAACCGAAAATGACCGCGCTTCATGCTTGCACGGTGGGCCGCTCCAAAAAAGGAGTTAGCCCAGAAAGCGTGTCGTCGGGCTCGATCCCATCATCTGCTGGGTGAAAGTTCAATGCGGTACCTACTGGGCTAGCTCCTATTATGAGAGTTATCTCCTCCGTCCTTCTATTTGAAGGCTTGCGGCCCAGTAGGCCGCTTATTCTCTGGCCTAGGCAGGCACAATCCTGCCTTCCCCTTGCCTGGGCAGATGCAGTCCGCCTATCCCTTCCAAAGGCAGGTTGCCCTGCCATTCTATCAACCGAGCTTGGTCTCGTAGGCCCAACAATCCCCCTATAGTCATAGGTTTGCTCAGACAGCGTGACTCACGTAGTCACTTGGAATTGAGCACACAACTTCCTAATTGTCACTTATGTGTCTAACAATTCGAGCTAGGCAGCTCACTTTGTGTTTTGTTTTTTGTTTTGTTATTTTTACATAGTTTTCCCCCCTTTTAATTCTATGTATATGAGAGAAATACATATCCACATTCACGTCATGGCTTCAAAGTCTTCAATTTGTAGGTCATGAGCCAACAAATATAACTCTGCATCCTGACCATGCAAAAAAATGGGACACGCATATAGTTGTAAAGAAACAAATGAAAATTTTAGTAAAATTAAAAGATTTTGTTTGGTTCAAAAAACTTTTTATTTGTCGTTTTATTGACAACTCTTTTTTTTTTCGTCGCACATTTTGTTAACTTACAATAAGGGTTATAGCTTAGCGGTAGCGCACCACGTTTACACATGTGTTAATGTGTTTAAACCACATATACTTTCGAGACACTTTTCTCTAGGGTTGGAAACACACTACATGCCCAGTAAAATGAAGTGACGCAAACCTCCTTTTGATTGGTGTCAGTGACCATTTTTCTCCAGCAGTTGCTTCTCCGAAGTTGCGACAACATGCAAGCCGCAACTTTGAAAAATTGCTGGGAAACGTATTGGTGATTAAGCAATGGATATCGGTGTATTTGATCTATAATAGATATCTGGCGTGTCACTGAGTATGTCTTACTCGTAAATTAACTTTATGGAAAATAGTGTAACATCGAAGATATTATTGATCGCACATAGGTTTTAGATATATTATATGAATTACATAGTATACAACATATATATACTTTTAAATTTAATGGTATTGTAATTATAGATTATTATTTTACATAGTATTATATTAGAGAAAACTACGACTCAGTCAGGGTTTGAGTTTAAAAATGCACTTCACAATCAAAATGTCGAATGTATCAGGCTAGGTTTTGAATTTAGCTGGGTCACGTGGGGGTTTGTTATGTTCAAGGGAACGCCTAAAATGCATTGTCAAACTGTTTTCGTGCTTGGGCCATAGTTACCATATTTATTGATTTGTATTTTAATTACATAATATTAGTATATATACAATTGTAATGTTATTTTTGTATATGTTATATATGTATGATTCTCAATAAAATAATTTTAAATTCAACTGATATAGCTAGCACAAAACGTCAATGGATAGAGCTCAAGCACCCCAATGGGGAGGTTGTAGGTTCGATTTTGTCAGCCCTCAACATTCCCCACTCACGATTAATTAGTGCTAGATTGACACCCACGTACTTGTCCCCCAGTCTAATATAACGCATGAAGTCTACTGTTTGAAAAATAGCAAAACAACTCATAATACCAAGAGCTAATCCAAAATCACATACTCGATTCACAAACATTGCTTTAATAGCTGCTTTATTTGCTTGAAGTCGTGTAAACTAAAAATTAATTAACAAATATGATGCGAGACCTACTCCTTCCCATCCTAAAAAATATTTGAATCAAGTTATCCCCGGTAACTAAAAAAACTTGAGATAAATAAAATGCGCATATCAAAATTTAAAACTTGTCGACAGGGTTGCCGGCGTTCGGGACGGGCCGAATGCCCGAACTCGAACACCCGAACGTACGGGACGGGACGAACGCCCGAACCCGAACGCCCGAACGTACGGGACCCCTTCGAAAGGCGTTCGGCCATTCGGAACGAACGCGGACAAAAAAAAAAAAAAAAAAACGTTTTTTTAAAATTCCAAAAAAAACAAATGTAATGGAGAAAAAATAAACTAAACAACATTTGCCTGGGCATTACATCCAAATTTTTTACCCAATTTGGATTAAAAATCAAATACAGAAAATAAACACTATGATAAAAATAAGAAAAAATAAAAAGAGAATTAAAACGAGTGAGTGTGCCAACACCTTTTCGACACCGCCGTCTTTGCCGATTTTTAATTTTTTTTGGCATTGACAAATGCCCTGAAAATTAACAGATTTGTAGGTTACATAATCAATAACTCATTAAATATTTTGCAAAAAATAATTAAACTTTTTAGGTACCAAAATAAAATGAAAACAAAAAGTTAAAAGTGAAAAAAAACAAAATAGTGAATGGGCGAGCACGTTGTGACACCCTCATCTTTGACGATTTTTAATGCTTTTTCTGGCTTAGCAGAATGGCTTCAAAATTTAAAGGCGTGCAGGTTACATCATAGAGACCTCATAAAATAAAATTCAGAAAAAAAACCTTATTTCTAGACCTCGAAATTGTTTTTGGAGGGGGCCGAACCTAGAGGTGTTCGGCCCTCGAACGGCACCCCGAACGCCCGAACGTTCGGGGGCCAGCCCAGGGCCCCCCGAACGTTCGGTCAGATAACCCTGCTTGTCGATAAATCTTGAAAAATATTTGGCAAATAAAATAGCTTACTTAAAAAAATTTATATATCAAAATAGATTTAATCCATGAACGAGGTGAAGGGTCGGATTTTGGACTAATCACAGCAATGAGTATGATCAGTGCTGCTATTGTTAAGGACTTTAGAAAGAACCTGCAATAGGGGTTGTCTCAAGGGTAAATGGTGTGAAATTGATTGCTTCCTATGTTGATAAACATAAATTATAGTAGGCCTAATTGATAACGAGGTAAAGGGGAACGGATGATGATCTAGTATCTCGGTGATAACAACCTACAACAAAAGGACTGAAGAAGTCTACTTCATGACCAAGGTGAGGGACGGATGGTGGTTATAGGCCCAACAATAATAGAGGTTAGGACGCTTCCAGATAATATACAACCAGCAATAATCAGAATAACAACAATCTAATTATAAGTTGTAACAACGTTATCATAAAGGGGTCCAAGGGGGACGCCCAAAGGTAGAGGGGGGATGGTGGCCGTTCATTTACCGATAGCGGGCAAACAACAACAGTACATATAGTGAATAAAAATAAAATAAAATACAATCAAAATAATCAATAGTAGTTGTGCTATGTGACTCCACCCAGGTTACTCAAAGGATGTCATGAGTTAGCCTTTGGCTAGGGGGACTATTAGACTTTGCTTGTAATATATAGGGTACAACTCAACTCATGCACCAAAGAGTCTGGGCAATGAGGGACAAAAATTGTCAGGTCTACTTATAGGGTTGTATATTATAATTGTTTATACCTAACGTTCAAAGTATCAGTATGACATCATTCGTTCGACCATGCTTCCACCATGGGCTGAGTAGGGGATTCTTGCGTTGCCTGGTGCCTACACTATGGTCTCACCCCGCTACTGCAGGACGCCAGGGAGCCGAACGATGGTCCTCACACTATAGCAGGACTAAGGAGTAAGAGTTGCGTTGGGAAAAATTATCGTGAAGAAAGAGAGGGTGATGGTCTTATAAGAGAGAATCAGGAAAAAAAATAATGGGCTAATCCAATAAAAATAATATGGATACGACCAGGCTTAGAGGCTAGCCTCGTCAGGAAAACAAAATGGGTTAATCCAATAAAAATTATATGGATACGACCAGGCTTAGAGTCTAGCCTCATCAGGAAAACAAAAATGAAACGACCATGAGCACAAGCTTAGCATTGCACTGCCCATGATTATTCGCGAGATGCATCTTTGATCAGATTCCTGCTAACGCAATATGGAATTTCGCTGACAGGGTTAGCACATCGGGACAGACCTAGGCAATAGTTGGCACCATGCTTAAAATGGATTACTATGAACATGGCAAGTTCCTGGACCAGGTCCACTTTGGGGTTATAACTTTATACCATCAAACTCATGAAACAATTGACAAAGTTGACATGAGGGGAAATAACAAATGAATTTTGATTCACGTCCTTTTTTAAACAGTTAATGGGTCTACCGACTTAAACTACATCACACTATACCTATCCTAAATGTTTCTCAACAAATGCATGCGTCATGGTAGGAGTGCGCACTATTATTCACTGGCTTATAACCCATAGAGTGAGATATTTTAAATTGGACTTATTGCTTAAATGTGGACACGTGTTTTGCTCACATACACAAAGTGAAAGGGGAAAAAAAATGCCACAAATAAAAATAAGGGTGAAAATAACAAAATGCAAAAAAAAAACACAAAGGAAGTTGCCTAGCTCAATTGGTTAGGCACACAAATAGCATTTAAGTCGTGGGTTCAATCCCTATTGACCGACTGACGCGTTCTTGAACCAAATCAAATGAGATAATGTTAGGAAAATTTTTAGCCACCACCGCGGCGAGTGAGTTGCCTTTGGTTTATGGGAGACTGTAGGCCTTAGCACTGCCGATATTTTGGGGTTAAGGGAAAAAGAAAAGGGAGGTACGACTACTACCGTCTTCCCCCGAACACAACGCACCCTGATTATGACTATACCGAACCGGAAATATAGCATGTATACATTCATTTTCAGGGTGCGTTATGTTCAGGGGAAGACGGTAGCAAAATGATCGTCCTTGTATCAATTGGGCCCCCATTGGCAGTCTCACCCTAGTTTCAAACTACCGGTATTAGAGCAGGTAGCAACATGCAACTCCTTCACTGAAAGTTAGTTACGCTTGCAAAGATCCTCTGTATAGCCTTAAAAGTACCGATAGGTCGATAATGAAAGGTGAATTCGGAAGAAGAAAGTAAAAAAGGAAAACAAAAAGCAAAACATTAACGCAAAAAAAAAAAAAAAAACACTTGAATGATAAGTTGCAGCTATAAATATATTATGCCCACATACATAATCTTTTCTGCTCTCATGGGAAATATTGGAGGCCACAAAAATTAACAAAAAGTGAAAAGAGTAAATGAAAGATAACTTGCAACCCCTTCATTGAAAGGTCGCTATGCCTGCAAGACTGAACTGCAAGTATTAGCTAGTGAATAACAGTGCATCAAACTGCGAAAGCATACTGCAATTACAGTACACAAATTTGTAGATATGTGTTGAGCTTCACGAAAATCGACATGGGGGGCAAGAGGGGGTTTAACCCCTCACCCACACAATTGAACGTAAAAGATGGATCCAAGCTCGAGTCTGCGTTTCAACAGTTGATGGTGCATTGACTGAGGGCATACGCACACTGTAACTGACATTTTCCTAAGCATATCTAACTGCGGTTATAACGTCCCCACCCTTAGGGAAGGTAAGTTGTGCCTAAGGTAAGTTGTACCTCGCAGAAACCTGTCCTGTGATAGGGGACCGCGAGAGGTACGATTGGGGCACCCGGCCAGAGCAACGACGAGGTGACAGCGCGACCACGTCTTTCTCGACGATCCACATGATTGCTTACTCGCTGTTTCCAAGTTGTCTCTTGTTTTCTTTGACTCTTGCGTGACATAGCCGGAAGGGTTTCCGCCTTCTTGCGAAAAAGGCGGGAACCTATGAGCTCGACAACGAAGTTATTGAATATGGTCGCAATCACCAACGTAAATTGGCAAAAAACATTTTAGTATGAATATAGCATCACGTTCAACAAAGTTGACATATAAGGGGAGTGTAACCCTTCTTCCCCCACAATTGAACTTAGTATAGGGTTTCTCACTTCAATCTCTATTTCACAAGTTTGTGGGTGTAGGAACCGGGGGCATAATCACGCTTGGCATGGAAAGTCTTATTATGAATATGCCTATAACGTCAACAAATCTAACCTGGAAGAAGGGGGAGGAGGGGCGGGGAAACTGTCCCCCCTCCCTGATAATTCAAGTTATTATTGAACATTGGAGATGGATGCGCAATCATGTCTGTATTTCAACAGTTTCATAATTATATCGCCTTGGGCATACACACACTAATTACATCCTCCTAAGTGAATTTTACGACAGCTGCGAAGTCGATGTATATGATTGCAATAAGTTTTAGAATTTGACAAAAAAAATCATAATGCAAGTATGCTCCAAACTTCGACGAAAAGTTGATGTAGGGAGTAAGACCCCCACAATTGAATATAGTATACAAATTCGAACTAAGATTTGTACTTTAAAAGTTTATTGGTCGAACTCGTGTTTGTATAGGCTGTACATTCCAACAACATAAACAATCCATACCGTCCAAAAATGTCTTAACCCCTACGCATCAAACATGCAACAACACCCCACCTCGCTCGTCGGGTTGAGCTACTGGATTTGCGCAGTATATCATTCTATTAAAAAGCGATATCTCGAGGTTGTTACCGGACAAGAGTTGGCGGTCGTCGGTACATGGTTGAGTAACACATGTATTTTTATTTATTTATTTTTTTGTCTCCGAAAGGAAAACATCCTTGATCTATGTCATCATGATGATCAAAATTCATTAAATTGATTTACCCCCAATCATTCAAAGTGATTTCTTTTTATTCATATAATTTCATCCAGACTTGAACTCACGTATTTTGGCCTCAGCATATCACACCCGAAATCGTCGAAGGGAGTGAAACATTCTCAAATCCAATTTATTAGATAACATTTGAATTCGGGAGCTGCCAGCATTTTAAGTTGGAGAGGAAATTTATACTTTCAGACACTGACAGACCCCCCACAGCTCTCTCACAACCCCCCCAAAGTTGAGCCCTAAGGTAACCAATACCACATGATCAATTACCTACAACCCTAGTCTTCATCCCCACAACGTTTATTCGTCCGTTTATTAGATAACATTTGAATTCGGGAGCTGCCAGCATTTAAAGTTGGAGAGGAAATCTATTCTTTCAGACACTCACAGACTCCCCACAGCTCTCTCACAACCCCCCCAAAAGTTGCGCCCTAAGGTAACCAATACCACATGATCAGCCACCTACAACCCTAGTCTTCATCCCCACAACATTTATACTTTTTTTTTGTATCAAACCTCGACCCGAAACATCATGCTCATCAGTGACCATTGTTAACCAACGAAGCTACCATCTTCATTGTTTTGAATGGGTGTTACATTGAGCTCAAGTTTGGGACAAGTGTGCAAGCATCCAGACAACCTCATGTGCCAAGTGTGCAAGCAAACCTATCATAGTCTAGACCGAATTTGGGTGGTCTGCAAGCAATGCCTGTGATAGCTTACCTGCGTCTGCAAGCAATGCCTGTGATAGCTTACCTGCGTCAACCCAAGGGTAGGCAAGTGACCGTGCATCATGTAAACGCCTGCCAGTGTCTTTGTACAGAGGTGCAAAGTTTTGAACCCGCAACCTTAGACCACAATGCGCATTCACAACCGTAACCACTAAGCCACATGGTTGGACACTATCCCTACTGGAGGGTTGGGGCCCTGTGGTAGTGGATGTCTTAGGGATCCTCTGGGTTGACGTAGACTTGGGATAGGCCCTGCTGGAGGATATTGTTGGGGAACCTGCATTAGAGGCTGTCTTAGGGGGGTGAAGGTTGGTCTGTGGAGAATATTGTCAGACTAGAATACCCTAAAGTGACTCCCGTTAATGATAGAGGTTAACGGAGTGGATGGTAACTGTGAACCCGCTAAGGACGTAAACGGGAGGGTTGTGTAGCATCGTGCTCGTGTTCGGTAACCGAACTCGAACGTGCGCGACCGAACCCGAACGTGCATGACCGAACGCAAACGAGCGCCAAAACCCTCCGAACGCAACTATTAAAAAAAAAAAAAAAGCCTTTATGTACTGTACAATAATAATGCAAACAATTTTCGCTTGGGAGGTAACCAAACTCGAGTTAAAAAATAAGATTTTTGATTTTTTTAATCATTAAAAATATATGTTTAATTGAACAAATTTGGGAGGCGTTCGACCGAACACCCGAACGTGTTCGAATGTTCGAAAAAGCTATGAATATGTTCGTTCTGCTACACAACTCTGAGGGATGCTAATATAATGCCTATACATCTAGTTGATGGCAGAGGTATGGGGAGCGGAAGGTGGCCATATACGTATTGAGGATGGAAACTAGAAATACTCTAGTTGCAAATAACCTCCATCAATTTTTAACACCTGAAGGATATTTCTAAAATTGGATTTTTGTTTTATCTTTCATTCCTTGATGGAAACTTTATTTTGTAGTTTCCCATCTCCCCTTTATTTTTCAAACTTAGCATAAGGGCTTGCAAAGTTGTAGCCAAAACCATTAGTTTTATCCTCTGGATTGCAATATTTACTTCTTAGTTATCTTGAATTAAACTTTAAAAGGTTCATTCAGCAATTTGAGAGAATTACTTAAACTTCTTTTACTTTCTAAACATTTTATTTTTGTCATGTATAGCATGTGATTATTCGTTATTCTATAATGATAATTCCTGATTCATTTCTTTGCTCTGTTAGTCTTTTACATATTTCTCGAGTCTTTCACTTTTCATTTGAATCACGTTTTTTTCTAATCTTTGTTTCTTGCCTCAACTTTCGATATTTTATGAACAAGAAGCGATCATTGTTTAGTTTTTTGCTTACAAAAGGTCCACCATGTTGGTTTTATTGTACGAGGACAATCTTGCACGCTTTCAAGGTGCCAGGATGAGTAATGAATGCCCCCGGTATCTCAAATGACCTCAAAAAACCTCAAATGTTCTCAATGATCCGTATAATTCGTTATGGGACGCTGGGCCCAATTCCCAGCACTTGCTGCTCCCCACGAATAGAGTGGACCATTTGCTCAAAAAAATAAATAAAAGGATGAGTAACTAAGCTACCAGAGTGGCCCAGGGTCACTTGCCCGGCCGGGCCAAAAAAAACTAAAAAAATTGCTTGTAGAATTTATTTTTTATTCTAAATTTGGTGAAGAATTTTGATGTGACCCTGAGCAAAATGTTGTTCAGTTTATTTTTCTGCATAACATAGTTTGTTTTCGGATTTTTTTTTTTTTTTTTTGCGCTGGGACCTTCCCTGTTCCTTGCACGGGCTGGCCACCCGGGACCCGGGCGCCCGGCTGGTAGCCTACATGAGTAACAATTTGACTCCATAGGATCATTTCCATCTTAGCAAACCTCCCATGGTGATATTGCTGCTTCGCCTTCCTCACAAGGAACTGGTTCTCTATTTTTCTTGAAACCGTCAGCCCCTTGTTTTATTGTTCTTCTTCAATAACGTACCAACAAGTATAATAACAAAGGATCCAACTGGAGTAATCAAGATCGTGGTAAGCAGGTGAAATTCGCTGCCTTGCTGCGAGAGATGGCTAGCATTGATTGAGACATTGACCATTAGACGGAGATAAAGGAGACAAGGATGCGAGAATAACAATTTGCATTTAATGCTAATGACCGGAGAAGAAAAATTGTAGGGGAGAGAACAAAAAAAATTCATGTAAGGTGACACTCCTTAAGTTCACTACTTGACAATTGGCCACTAGGTAGAAGGATAATAAATCGGATTGCGGTCTAAACAAAGAGATGGTGTTTTGAAAAAATAAATAAATGGTGATACTAGAAAATGAGGCCAAGAAGCATTATTGGGAGGCTCCGAACTCCTACCTGACACCGTCTAGCAGAATATTCAAATTTAAGGCGTCGTTGGTAGCCTCAATGTTGTTGTTTTTTCTCACAAACCTAAACAATGTTTGGAGGATCTAAGAGGCGCACTTAGCCATATTCCAACAAATGCTAGGCATGATTGAAGGATTGAAGGCGACACGAATTGACTCAGTCAACCCTCGAACCCCTCGGCGACACCATTCCCCATCTGCACTTCGCAATATCCATGAACCTCCTCCGCTTCTTCCTCCGGTCTCCTGGCCATGACCGCCATCCACTTAGGGTTGTGTCACCCCCTACAGCTCCTCCTCCTCCCCCTCCTCCTTTCCCGGCTGAAGCTGCTCGTAAACGTCCTCCATCTACCCTTGTCAGTTGCAGGCCTTCACTTAATCTGCTACCTCCCCCTTCCCCTCCCACTCCTCATGACAGTGTATACCCACCCAGGCCACTCACCCTCGAACACTGTCCATTACTAGCCCTCTTGTTCGCAACTCCACATCAGTATGGCCAACTGCCAATAAGAGGAACCACACCTTTGTCATCGAGTCGACCTACCAGTCCTCGTCTTGAGGTACTTGGGTTTTGTGGCAGGATATGGATGTTAGGTTTCTAGTTCTTTTATTGCAGCTTCACGTGTCAGGCACATGTTCAACGACCTTCGTGAAGAATAAAAGGCAGTTGTGGCTTCATGTGGGGATGGGACTAGAAAGCATTATGAAATGAAGAAAGAAATTAGGAAGGAATACAAAGCAAAGCTCGAGGTGCTCTGTCGCAAGGACAACATCAAGTACGTTAATGAGAAGCAAGTTGTTAATAAACTCACTTAAACCACCAGTACCTACCAGTTGTTGTGGCCGTTAACACGGTAGCACAATCGGTCTACCCATCGGGTCCATATTCATTCGACCCGGGGTCGTACGAAAAATGTGGTAGGTACCGGTGGTTTAATTGCAGACTTTAGAGGCTGGTGACAAAGAGCCCCATAAAGATGATTAAGATCCCGCCAATCCGACAACGTCCACCTCCCAACAAGAGAATCCTTCCAAATGTCCTTTGCAATACAGACTGGTTATTGACGCAAGTACAAGATGGGTGGTTGTAGGAAGATAATTAACCTAAAAGGGCGATAACCACCCTCATTTTGAAATGATGATGCGATTCAATGTACTTCTCCGTATTGTCACTGACACCATTAACGGAGTAAGAACTTTTATTGATGTGCAAATAAACTCTGTTATCCAAAAGTATGATATCGGGGCAGGAGATAAATCTTGTGTTTGCATTTTTATTCCGCCCTCGTACAACCTACATTGGCTATACTACCGGCGTTTCGCACGTAGTTACCTAATGGAAGGAGCATCGCCCAATCAGCCTTCTTTGACGTAAAAGGTAGAAACCACAAGCTAAAATGTTGGCTTCATAGGGAATCCTGGGGGGTGCAGCTTGGTAGGGAGCGCTGCACCCCCGCCGGAGCACGGAGGCGAAGCAACACAAGGATGGTGGTACACGAGTTGAGAAATAGGACAGGCGTAAGTGACACGTGAAGCGAGAGAGGCAATAGAGACGAATGGCGTGCAAAGTGAGAGAGACGGTATATGTGAGACAACGCGAGATAGATAACGCGTGAGGCTGGAGGCGAAGGCATGAGCATAGAGGGGGGAAGTACGATACAATTTGAACGTGACGATGATGGGGTTGGATGGACTCGGAGATATGAGGGAAGGATGGTTTGGGGCGCCTCTGCTGCTCGCACGTTGGATTTTAGAAGGAGATGAGTTTTGGGTTGCTGCTCTCCGGTGGAAGGAGGTGGGTGCTGGTATTGTCTTCGTTCTTCACTCCTTGGGACAACATGCAAGGGCCCGTCCGCGGGGCTGGCAGTTGTGTTTTGCAATGTGGCATAGATTACTGAGATGTGAGCTTTTTATTTATTTATTTATTTTAATATTTATTTTTTTTTGGCAAAGCTTTTTTTTTTTTTTTTTTTTTTTTTTGGGGGGGGGGGGGACAATTTTCTCCAATCTATTCGTGGGGAGCGGCACGTGCTGGAAACCGGGTCCAGCCTCCCACATGAATTATTACGCAACATATGAGGTGCCAGGGCCATTACCCGGCTACTGCGATGTGAGCTACATTATGGTCCATTGATCTTCGTTGTTCGGTCGTTACAAGATGGGCGAGTTGTACACTTTGTCCAAGAGGAGGCGAGATGCCTCAGGGCCAAAGGAGGAGAGATTTGGGGGGGATGGAGGGACATATTGTATGGCACCGGTAGAGCTTGTGTGTAGCTTTGTCCCGAATCTAGATCTCTCATAACTCATATGTTTGTTTTAATTCATGATAAATGTGCTTGATGCATTAGCAGGTTTTATAGGATAATTTATATTTTGGTTTTTATTTATTAGTAAGAAGTGAACACGCCGCAGCAAAGCCAAGGCCCAACGCTGGCCCGGGCGACATTAAGGGTGTTTTTTTTTGGGGGGGGGTGTTTGTTTTAGAACGTGAGGGACACGCAGCATTCGGGGGGCCATCAGCCAAGGCATCAGCACGGCGTGTATTTCCAGTGCTCCCCCTTTCACAACAAGCTTGAGTCTTCGCAGCGAGTTCTTCACTACGAGTATCTTCAACGCCGTTGAATAAGTCGAGTCCGTATCGTTGTGGACTTCATTCTTTGTAATCATAACTATTTTATTGCGGTCACCGCTGAATCCAAACTCACGTCTGCAATTCAACAGTTTCAGGTGTGCATCAACTAAGCAGCCTGCCAATG
>BFEA01000082.1:3731081-3757089 GCA_003427395.1 Chara braunii
CTCTCTCTCTCTCTCTCTCTCTCTCTCTCTCTCTCTCTCTCTCTCTCTCTCTCTCTCTCTCTCTCTCTCTCTCTCTCCACCTTCGCCTGAACTCCTCCCTTGCTCCTCACCCCACCCAACCTCTGCACTCCCTCCTCCTTCCATCTGCCCTCCCCCCGCCCGACTTCACCCTGCCGTCTTTCCCCTTCGTCCCAGCCTCCTTCCACCTCCTCCTCTTCCTCTTCACGCTTTTTCCCATGCTCGTCTCCCACTTACCTCCTCCTCCCTTCCTCCATACGTCACTCAATCTCTAAACTACCTTCTGCTTTCTGTCCTCCCTCAGCCCTACTTCTCCCTGCCGCCTCCCTTCTCTCCCCGCCTCCTCTGGACCTTCTCTTAAAACCTCCCTCTGCCCTCCCTTCGCCTGGCCACCCCTCCCTCCCCTTCCTTCGCCCAATCTCCGCCTGACCCCCTTCCCTCTATCTCCTCCGTACCCCTCCTTCCTCCGCCCGATTTGCACTGACCTCCTCCTTCACCCAATCTCCTTCCTCCCCTTCCTTCCTTGGCCCGATCTCCACCTGACATCCTGCTTCCGCCCTACTCTCTCCCTGCCGCCTTTCCCCTTCTTCCTACTGGCCTCCTCCGCACCTTCTCTTCAACCTCCCTCTGGCCTCCGTCCGCCTAGCCGCCTCATTCCCCTTCGTTTCGCCCCCTTTGTTCGCCCGATCTCTGTCTGACCTCCTCCTTCCCCCAATCTACTTCCTCCCCTTCCTTCCTCAGCCCCATCACCACCTGCCCTCCTCCTTCCATTCCTCCCTCCGTCCTACTCCTTACCTACCCTTCGTTTCGCCCCCTTCGTTCGCCCGATCTTTGTCTGACCTCCTCCTTCCCCCAATCTCCTTCCTCCCCTTCCTTCCTCAGCCCGATCACCACCTGCCCTCCTCCTCCCATTCCTCACTCCGTCCTACTCCCTACCTCCCCCTACCTCCCTCCACCGGCCGCCCTTCCGTCGTAACGCCCGACCTAAGAATTGCTTCTTTGTCTTTATCCGGTGGACGTCAACGCTCCTTTTTTTTTTTTTTTTTTTTTTTTTTTTTTTTAATCAAGATCGCTCCATTTCTTTTAAGATCTCAACACGGTTGGTTGCTCTTGCGCCAGAAGGAGAGAGGGAAAGCAGGAGAGAGAAAAAAACGCATTTCACCCTAACACACTTCCTCCTCTCTCTCTTCCTTGCTTGCACCTTCTTTGTCTTTGTCTGTCTCCTCCTCCACCACCAAACGTACGTCTTCTGCCTCCTCAAGACCTTCCTCCTCAACATTCTCCCTCGGTCTTTTCTCTTTGGAGCGGCCTTATGATTAACTGCCCTGCGCCAGGTACTTCAGGTTATCCATATTTCTTTCCATATTTCACTCTCTTCCTCCCCATTCCCACCACACAGAGTCAGCTCTCTCTCTCTCTCTCTCTCTCTCTCTCTCTCTCTCTCTCTCTCTCCACACACACACACACACACACACACACACACCTCCCTGTGTGCGTCCGGAGCACACGCTCGCCCTTATTCACATTGAGAAAAAAAAACAATTTGGCGCTAAGCCTTAACGCAAATTGCGAAAGATAAGAAAAACGGAATGCACTCTCTATATCGTACCCAGATAAGGGAGCAAGAAGAGAGGGAGGACGGAGGGCCGAGGAAGGAGGGAGGGCCGATGGGGCAGGGGTGAGGGAGGGAGGAGAGAAGGTCGAAGGCAGGTATGGAGGACGGGCCGAGGGAGGAGGGATGGCGATGGTGCCTCTGGTGCCTGCCTCTCTCTCTCTCTCTCTCTCTCTCTCTCTCTCTCTCTCTCTCTCTCTCTCTCTCTCTCTCTCTCACCCAATAGCCTGACCCGCTTGCCCGCAGTGAACCCCATCCCCCCCATTATCTATCTCCTACCCAAAAAGAGAAGGAATGCAAGTTGTTTTTTTTTTGTATTTTCAACAGGGGTTGCGGGTGTGGGTTCGACGTGAAGTTTTTTTTTTTTTTTTTTTTGGGAAAACGAGGTGGAGTAGAAACACTCACTCTAGCGGGAATCCACGTCGAAGCTCACACACATAGGAGCACTTCGCAGGAACTCACAATCCACGCGCGAACCACGGATCCACGCAGCACCGATTCCCGAAAACACCAACTCACAATGTACCAAGCACCAAAGCACTAAGCACGGAGCACGGGGCAGCTCGAGCAGCAGGTGGGAGTAGGCCCGGGAGTAGCCAGTAGGCGAAAGCAGGGTGGTAGGCGCGGGAGTAGGGGTCGGAGTAGGGGTGGGAGTAGGTGTGGGGTGGCCGTAGGCGCGCCGAGGACCGGCCACGCAACAAAAAATGTTGGCGGCCGGGGTCCGAGTCCCACTACATGGTGGTTTTCATTTCTGACCATGGTCTGCGTATTAGGGCTGCGTTCCCCGTGCCCACGCGGTAGACAATGTTTCATTTCTGACCATGGATCTGCGTTTTCCTGCGAACGGCCCTCGGCGGTCAAGAATGAAGAACACACGGCAGTGGGACCTAGCCCCGGGTAGTTTTTTTTTTTTTTTTTTTATAAAGCTATATTCTTCTCTCATCTATGTCATTTTTCTTGCTAGTAGTGCGAAAGGCCCTAGATTGCAGGCCGATAACCAGCCGCAGACGGCCCAGATCGCAGGCCGATCAGAAAGGTTTCTCATTGGCCTGCGATTTCTCATAGGCCTGTGATCTGGGCCGTCCGTGGTTGGTGATGGGCTGGCAACCTGGGCGGTGCGATATGACGTGAGTGTTTTTTTTTGTTTTGTTTTTTTTGTTTTTGTTTTTTTTTTTGGCCTTTTGGCTAAGATCAAGTGTAGTATCTGTTCTGATCTGTTTAATTTCTAAAACAAAAAAAAAAAAAAAAAAAAAAAGAGGCCAAGGACCAGCCCCGCCGTGATTGCTGGTAAAGGCAGCCAATGGTTGCTCTGACAGGATAGGCCACCTACCGTACCCAGACTCCCAGGGCACCCCCTGTCCCTATTATCCTACCTCAGTGTGACCGGCACTCAGGACCATATCCCTACCAGTTAGAGGGCAACTTGGACCAGACAGCAGTGACAAGCACCAGGGTTGGGCCAACCTCCCAGCCCTGATGGAAGTGGAAGCGGACGAACCTTGCCGTATGGGGACTTCGGATGCCACGCTCATGAAGCTCGCATCCACAAGTAGCCAAGACTTCATGATGTCATGATAGGTTCAGACAGCCATGGCCGGATAAAAAAACCGACACAGGTTTCAAGAACTTCGCTTCAATGGCGCACTGGCCCTTCAACGACGCGGACAAACATACATAACCTAATCATAGTGTGGACATGATCATGTCCACTATGCTCCCCATCATGGCGTTCTCACGGCTCTAATTTGGAATATGATGGGCCAATTCAGAGAGTCTACCCAGTAGAATTACCTAAGCAAGGCAGGCCAGCGCCCGCAGACACATCCTACCGTCCTTCCCCTAGCTTACCCAAGGCTAGGCGGCACTCACACTAGCCGGAGCGACTTATATCCCCACCCTACCCTAGAGCTCAGCCATGCACGCATAGACCCCGTCATCTACCTGATAGATCCCCCCAGCCCAGTACCGTAGTTGTGTGTATATGTGTGTGGCCAGAGGCTATGTATGTTTCTATGAGCCTATATGGACATGTTTTTTTTTTGTATTTGCCCGAAGGCTATGTGTGCTTTGTAACTGTATAGCGCGATATGTGTGCCCGAAGGCCGCAAGCAGTGGTTGTATAAGCTTATCGTGCGTCAATCCAAGGGGGTGTGTGCCCAGCCGTGCGTCATTCTAACGCCCTGCAGGTGTCCATGCGCAAGGTTGCAATTGAGTTTTGAACCCACAACCTCATACCGCATTGCGCATTTCCAACCGGTGCTCTAACCACTGAGCTACATTAACTGGACATGACATTAGTGGTTTCTATAGTATTGTATATGTCTTCTTCTATGGTTGGGGGCAGCATGCATTCTTTGATGAAAGGTATAATTAGTTGTAATGATCTATGCATGTCTGCAGGTATATGGTTTGCTGAAAAGGTGAACATGTGTTTTTCGATTTGGATATTGTAGGGGGGACTAGACCATACTCCAAGTACGAAATTTCTTACTACCCTGTTAGCAAAGTATGGTTGTGTTAGAGATGTTAAGCCTCTGTCCAACTGCTCGTGACCTTACTCAGACTTATTTCCGTACTTGGAGTATGGTTTGTCAACTGTACTTGCTCTTGGATGTGAATCGATAGCGTACTGCAGCCACTTATCAATAATGTTTAAGTTGTCGCGTGCTGATCTCTTGTTAGTGTAAGCCCCTAGCTTACCTGCAAAATGTAGGCAGTCCTTTTATTGTACTACATGATGTTTTTCTGGAGGTATTTTGTAGTTGGTTGCCCCTCTGTGCAGCCATTTCCTTCCACAATTCTCTTATGAAGAGGACATCTTTACCGTAGACTATGCATTTGCGCAATTTGGACATACTTAACTGTTTGGCTATAAATAATTTTTTCTTCGCGGTCTCAGAGTTGGCAATAAACTTAGCATACTTGAAGAATCGTTCCTCTTCGTAAAACAATTTGCCCTTCTCAATCTTGCTAGGTTCAAATATATTTGAGAGATAGACCGACGAGAAGAAAGAGGGTTTTTTCAAACATTGAGGACAACCGTAGTATTTTGGTAGGCTCACTAATCTCTCCTTGCATCTGAAGCATCTGGCCACATCATAATATTATTTTAAAAATAAGTTATGCAAAGTCTTTTATTATCAACTTCTAGTAGAAGTCAATATTATACAAAGTCGTTTAGCTTCTAGTAGAAGTCGATGTTATGAAATTTTATGTTATTTTATTATGAGATTCTCGACATTTATGTCTCCATTTCTAAACTTAAATATAAGTAAATATGGTAATCCATCAGAGAACGTATATGGTCCTTATCCATCTCTCCCTTTATTGATTCGTCTGTCGTCATCCCGAAACACAAAAGTCATCCTCTAGGTCTTTCCTTTATTAGAGGGAATGAACACTATCCTGTTGACAACCTCGTTGTTTATGATGCCTGACCGTCGTTTGTAAGGAGATTTGAACACCTGGCGACAACATTTTATTTCTTTAAAGGTTTTGAAAGGCTTGCCCTTCTGAGATTTAGAGACTTGGTAGATTTCTCACCCCTAGGTTCCCCCCGTCCTAGTAGGAACAATCTAACCTCAAAGTGGTACATCCTTGTGACGTTTAACAAGAAGCTTGTTGCTAAGCGACAATGTGTTGCCCGCATCTGCCTTCCCCCATAGAAGGGGGTATCGGCTACGCTTATCACATAGCCCCAACACACTCACGATGTTGTGTTGGCTAAGGTAGTCACTACAAAGCTACTTAGCCGCTGCACCTGGGCCCATAACACAACTTTTTCACACAAAAACGATTAGTGTAGTCCCAGGTAGAGTCAATGTCCGTGAGAACCCCATCATTTAAGGCCAGTTACACTGACGTTTTCCAAAACCTTAGGACCTTAACTATGGTAATCTAATAAGCTAGCAGGTCTTCCTCATACCATTTCCCATCTAGCTCCTTTAAGGACTCAAACACATCCCATGAACAAAGCATCATGTGGTCCACATGTTATACTTACGGGGGGACACAGGCAGCAACTCATGAATGTGTGTGGATCGCAGTTGGCGATGTCATCCGACATACATAATGGGACTAATGGGCAGACAGAACAGATGAGCACGTTGTTCCAGAAAAACCTTTGTTTATATAGTAGATCAAGCAGGTAAATTGGGATAAGCACATTCTAGAAAACCCTTAGTCTGTACACTAGATCGTCCAGGTAAATTGGGATGAGCACATCACTAAGGTACACGTAGATGTAACAACTCGAGGTGTTCGCCAACTAACCAAACGCCCCAAAAAACCCTTTGAATGTAACGGAAAAATTTCCCAGAATTAAATATTCATTCTATAGTAAAATTACAATCCGAATTTTAAATTGTCATTCCATGTTAAAAAATGTCATTCCAATTTTAAAATTTTTCGTCTTACTTGAGAACTTTCCTTCTAAGAATGGGGTATCCCTTCTTATTTGAACTTCATGCTAGAGATGGAATGAAAGTCCGGATGAGTTCATGAAATATTTTAATTGCACTGTCATATGAAATATTTTAATTGCACTGTCATTCTAAGTAAGGATTTTCAGTCATAAATAAGTTAATCCAATTTAAATTATAAGATATTTATTATAGTAGAATGAAAATTTAATTAAAACATTTCATAAACTCGTCCAGACTTTCATTCCATCTTGAACTAATGGATGTAGTTGGAAGGGAAAGCTCATATTTAGACAGGAACTTATCAGATAAAACTGAAAATTTTAGAATTGGACAAACATTGGAATGATAAATTATAAATATGAAGGATTTTTTTTTCATGGAATGTTTTTTCAACTTTCATTTCTCGCGGGAATTTTTCTGTTGTACATCGACTAGGTAGATCGGGATGCACATGTCCCTAAGGTAGCTACTAAATGTAACAACTCGGTACATTTGCCAACTCACCAGACACCAAATGAGTTGCACAAGGGGTGACAATCAGACACCAAATAAGTTGCATAAGCGGTGACAACCATGAAGACCTGTTGATGATATAAATCCAGATCAGATTCAGAGATTACCACATATACCTTTGAGTTTGCACTGAAGTGTAAGAAATACCTGCAGAAAGTCATGAGGAATATTAGTTCAAAATGATAAACCACTCTAATAAACACTCCATACGTTTTAAGTTTTTCGTTGATGATTTAGTGCGGGTAAAGCCTTAAAACTTTATACAAGAAGAAAAAATTTCTCAAAAGTTGCAACCCATGTACAAAGGACCGTGGGAAGTTATTGATATTAAGGGAAAGGGTGATGGTACGTCCTATATCATAAAGGTTCTTCCGCATCTTCATACTTACCTTGTCTTCCATGATTCAACATTGTTGTCTCTTCCCTTCACATAGATCAATGATTCTGCCTGACATGGATGGTAGTTATGACATTTACCATATTCTAGATCAGGCTGAACTTAGAACTAGTAGGACGGGGAGACAAAGTCAAGCTTAGGGTTCGATGAAAGCACCGAGACCATAGGATAGGTGGTTCCCTAAGGAGCAACATTGTGAGACTGTGTGAGGAAGCACTCATAAGATTCATGAATTGGACATGTAAACTACTCCTAATGTTGCCATCTTCGTTAGAACCAGATGCATCATTTCTCAAGCAAAGTTAAACAACTTATGGCCACCACCCAAATTCTTATAGACTTATAAGCATTGTTGGTTTCACATGGCAACTTTAAACCACAAGTACAAACGGGCATGGAGACCCCTTACTGCACGCCAGTCTTTTCCGACCCGCCAGTAGCGCACTTCCTTTTTTTCTTGGCTGGAACCACCAGCCATTGTGGTCGGGGTAGGCAGAGCCTCTAGAAGTTTTGTAAGCTACGAGTTACATTTTCAACAAGGTTGAGGCTGTTTACTGACGGTTTAAATAAAATAGTAGTTTTTTCGTGGGGAACCTTAAACTTAGGTCGATGGGAGTGAAAGGAGTCACACGCCGCAACAACCAGCCCCCACCGCCACAGTACCATATCCCTTTTTTTTTATCTTATAGGGCCCCACTTTTCTCGTAGATACTCTAGCAAACGAGATACAGATTCGGTAGTATAGAACCCCAGTATAACTCCCTACAAATTTGGGGATTGAAAAACAAAAAACAAGCAAGTTGAGGCCTGCCTCTTCAGAAGTAGTAGTGGTTTGAAACATGCGCCATGTTGGGCATCAAACCATTGCAGGCAGAAACATTAAGGGAAATTTGGGCCCTAAAGGGCCTTTGTATTTGATCGGCCGCCGACCAAAAAAGAAAAGATAGTAATGTTTGACAATGATTTTTTAACCATCTTTCCAAAAATCTTTCTTATAAATGCCACTATCTTATTACTAATTTATGGAGTGATTTTGAGCACTTCAAAAAGATATGATTATCCACCATTAGTGCGTAATGTGCGATGGATGGTTTACTGAGTGTTTTGATGACAATTCTATTGCTGATCAATAATCCTTTAACCACTGCTAATCTGTTTTATAATAATCTAATCATAAATAATTTGACCTATTTTTCGGTCGCGGTGTCGAGCGCATCGGTCCGGCACCACACGCGGCAGCACGGGACCCTCTCGGTCGCGTCACGCAGGAGTTGGACCAACCTCGTCACGGACACACAAATGAAGTTTCCTTAGGTCGCTCCGGCCGAGTGCGCCAGCCATACTTCTCGCGAGCCCCTACGACAGGATAAGGCCTACGCGAGACACAACTTACCTCCACCTTACGGGAGCTGTCACCTCCCTTCGGGCGTATCCCCGCCGAGCTACCAGTCCACAGTACGAAAGCTAATCAATTGCAATCACAGAGGTGGACCAGCCGAGGGCGTTTCTCGTTCGTTGTAGCATAGGGGGTACGCGCGGTAATACGCCTATCAGACCCGCATGCGAACCGACATCTTGGGGGGCTGAAGTCCCAAGCGCGGTCCGACGTCGGTCGACTAGGACGCATCCCACACACCACGCACACATCATTTTACGAACACAAAAATAAAATACACACACACACACACGTCGAACAACGCGACAACACTCTTAGTCCCTTCAGTAGCTGTCCCATAACTTCCCGACGCGGAAATCGGATAGGCGTCCCGCGCGAGACTCAGTATAAAACCGCGCGGACGCAGGACTAACTCATATCGACTAGCAATGCAAACGTGCGCAGGCAGTCGCATGATGGCGTACTATGTAGTGCCCATAATTAAGCGGTCCCTCGTGGATCCAAGTACCGCTTATGACACTCAAGTATTAGACTCGAAGTGTCGTGAGGGTCTGATCCCTCACTACATTGCACGGTTGAAGGAATAGTCGTGCTGCCGTCGCGAGACCTCCGACCTTTGATCTGAGCGTCCTGGTAGGCAAGGCAAATAGGCTCTCCACGGGGACAGATTCCTTCCCTGCAGAGCCTAGGGCTTGGGATGTCCTGGAGAAGGACATTGAATCCCGGCCCAGGACCAACGTCCGACTATAAAATTTCCAAGGAGCAAAGGATAAAAGGGGGTCTCCCTTTTCTTTCAAGGCATAATCAGGTTAATCCTTGCACACGATCACAGTAAGCCACGCGCATACCCAAGGCACATATAAACATATACATAAGGCTTAATTACATAGGACGATCACTTCTCACAGTCACAATGAGGCTCCTCTTTGCCACATACACATGTAATCGCAGGCAGTCACATCCAAAGTTCGAACCTCAACCATACCCGCAATCACATCAAAGATCAACAAAAGTCCACGTACTACACGGGGTCAACTTCGACCGTTCTCGATGCTCATACCCCTTGCTTTAGCCATACAAACCTTACTCTTGTGCAACTCCCCAAAATAAATACTCAGTACTTCTGTTAAATGGTCATTTAATAAAGTCCGGGTAAAAACACAATGAAACAATTCAAACTACAGGGCCAAAGTCTTCAGGTTAAGTGGCAAGAGTGGATTGGAGTTGAATCGTAAACCGACGAGTCGGCAACCGACCTGTTATCAGTGATAACAGAAGATGATCCTCGTGGGATCAAGCTGAAACTAGTCAAAGTCCTGAATCAAACGGTCCAACGGACCTGTACCACAAGACAGGTCAATCCCAGGCTAAGCCTATGAGTCAATGGAGAATAACTTCCACACCAGGATCTCACCAAGATCGCTTTACTTAACTAAGCCTGAATCTACCTCTAAGTAGTGTCCAAGCAAAGGTAGACCCTGACATAATCTCCCCTATTCAGGGTGGATTGCCAGAATCGCCACTTGTCAAAATATAACCTAACTCCTCTAAATCAAGAAAATTTTGGCAGCGCTTCCCGTAGGAAAAGTGCCTTTCCAGAATTTATATAAGTCCAAATATGAAAGCAGAAATAATCTTTAACTCTGGAAAGTCAAATTCAGTCTAACTCCCTTAATTATTAGAAATTTGGACAACACTCCCTTTAGAAAGGGAGACTTCCCAGATTTATACTAAGTCAGATATGAACTCAAAGGACAACTTGGGTTCAACTTAGACAATGATTTAACTAACTCCTTAGTTTTGCAGAAATTTCGGCAGCGACCCCTTTAGAAAAGTATTATTCCAAAATTTATACAAGGCTAAGTTCAGAATCTGAAGGTAACTTTGACCTCTCAAAGTCCAATTTTGTCCAACTCCCTGAATTAGCAAAACTTTGGGCAGCACTCCCTTCAGAAAAGGAGACGTTCCAAATTTTTACTAATTCAAATATAAGAAAAAACAAGTTGGGCTTTCGACAAGTCAAAATTCGACTAACTCCTCGGATTTGTAGAAATTTCGACAGCGCTTTCCGTAGAGAAAGTGGCTTACCAAAATTTATACAAAGCCAAGTATAACAAAAGATCCCAGAAAATGCGAGAATCGATCTGAGTAAAAAAACTTAGCTCAGAAAATGCAGGAATTGAAATTAACTCCTATGGCTCTAGAACGTGGCGAGCGACTAAAACAACTACCTATCAAGCTGAAACTCAGACCAAGTAGTAGCCTCACTCAGTCACATGCAGGCCAAATTACAAAGGTAAGTACTCTCGCCATCCCTTAGTCAATCTGAACAAATAATAGTTCATGATCTCTCAATGATTTAACCATTTATATCCAACTTACATAAGGCATAGGTCAGACCACCTGAACTTACAGAGCGCGCCCAACTTAGCCAGACCTAAAGTCAGGATACCTAAACTTATTGAGCGTCCTAACTTGGCCAAGTATACACAAACAAAGAGCACTACTACTTTTCTCTTCCTTGGGCATATGACTAGACCACTCTAGTCGCCCTGAACTTTTTAATTAGCCAAGTTATTTACACCTTTCTGCACTTAGTCTTCCAAATGGCCATAGGGCCGAGCCGCTCATCTTAGAACGTTGCTCAGCCTACCAAAGTTTACCATCAGTTATATCTCTTTAGTTATACTTTATTCGAATTACGATAAGCTATAGTCAGGCTGTCCGATCTTATGGAACCCGCGCCTGACTAGCCTGTTCGTAGATAAAGTAATAATACATTATAGCCAGATTATACCATTGGGTTCCAGCATGTGCGAGGCTTTGAGTCAACCCCCCTGAACTTACAGAAGGGTCTACCTCTTCACCTAATTCCTTTCTCTCTAAGCCTTCTTGTATGTGGCATTGGGTCAAGCCCCCTGAACTTATAGAAGGGTCTGCCCTTTGTCAGGTTCATTCCTTTCTCAAATAAAAGCAGGAAGAGACTGAGCCACCTAAATTTATACAACAACTCAGACCCTCTCGTTCAGAAACCAAAGAAACTGAGAAAACCCAGAAGAAAACAAGACAACTCAAGGCATCAAAACTTATTGAGCGCCCTGAGTCCCTGAAAATCAAGCACAATCAAACCCTTCGCAAGTCAAAGCAGTCAGGATACCTAACCTTATAGAGCGTCCTGACCCTCCATGCAATTCACATCACCGGATCTCCCCAAACTTATGGGGACATCCCAGCCTCCGGAGCGTTCAGGTCACCTAAACTTATAGAGCGGCCTGATGCCCCATGCGCCCCAAAATAAAACAAAGCACTGGGCTTCCCCAAACTTATGGGGACCTCCCAGCCTTAACGACCCAGTCAAACCTCATGCAATTCAGCCCTCCATTCTACCTTTCCCAGATGCAGTTCTCTTTCACAATCTGCTTTCACACGACCAACACAACTGAAACTGAGATTGCACACACATTCCTTTACTTAATCTGAATTCAGATCCTGAAAATCAAACCAAAGTCAAAGTACAGGATGCATGCAGTACAATCAGTTAATCATAGAAAGAAGTATAGGTAAGGGTTATACTTGGGTTTATAGAGGGAGTCAGGGAGTTACCACTCAGTTCCCTGCTTCCAGGACTCCTCCTGAGTCCCGGCAGAGCTCCCGCAATCGGTGGGGCGAACCTCCCACAGAGGCCTTGGCGCGGATTACGGGTTGCAATTCCGCCTGCCGCCTTCCTCTCAGAACAGGACCAGACTTAGAGTAAGAAGGATAAAAGTAGATGGTTCGAGACTCTCAGATACAAGGAGGGCGCGCTCAGACTCGTTGGAGAGGGCCTTGTTATCTTCATGCGCCTGAGGGCCCCGCAATGGCAGCCAATGTGACAGTTTGGTCCAACTGGAGCCAGCTGCCAAGCTCAACCCCCTAACTAACTCTCAAACCACAGCGTCAATCTCCCCTCTCAAGTCCAATTGCGGTGGCACTTCCGCCTGTGACAGTCCTTGCAGGCAACAGCATTGCCCAGTGGTGGCCGGCGGTGATAGTAATAATCCGTGCCCAGTCCGCGGCAGCAGCATTTGACGGCGGGTAATCAGCAACGGCGGCGATTGCCAGTAGCTGCAATCCGCGACACACAACGACATAGATCGGCAAGCAGCGACAGCAGTACACAGCGGCCTGTAATCCACAATTCGTAGCCCGCAGTCTACAGCCTCCTACCCACAGTCCGACTGCCCTCCATCCACAGCCCAACAGTCTTCTGAACAACTCTGCTCAGCAGACTGTTCAACTGACTAGTTTGCGGGCGGGTTCACCCTTCTGCAAACAGGAACTTTGCGTTGGAATAGTTAGCACCGAACGCAATACACTTTTATGGCGCTGCAGCATGCCCAAGGTAAGCAGGGACCGACCTTCTATCAAATACACATCTCTTCCTGGGGGTCGGGATGTGCTACACGCTCTAGCTCCAGAATTACCACAGTTATCTAGGTGCAGCTTCCCAGTGCAGTACAGTCAGATATAGACATGCATGGCTCAGTCTGTGAGACCAGCATGTGACCATCAGCAGAGTCAGCTAAGTACATGTATGAGAAAACGAATGACGGCAGAAACATAGAAAAAGAAAAACTAAGCCTTCCGTCGGAACATAGGCCGGTACACATGCCACCATGATTCCCTCCCCCGCTGCTACTCTCTGCTGCTCCATACCGTACTTCAACTTTCAACTTGTTTTGCACTGCCCACTAAGGGCTCGAGGTACGCTTTCTTCTTTCCCCCCATTCTGCCTCCCTGCTTCTCTTTGACCCTCTCTCTCTCTCTCATAATCCTTCTCGACTGACTGCACTTGGCCATGAACCCACCCCTTTTCTAACCATTCACACACTAACTATTCTCCAAATCTAACACCACATACTGGGTCGCCCACCCGCAAACCTTAGTTCAGCGTCTCCCTTCGCCTATTCTCATTCCGGAACGACCGAGCTACCTCCTCTCCGCCCCGCCAGTCTTTTCTTCCGCCATAGCTCCCCGCGCAGTCTTTATCTCTACTAACTTCCAGTATACTAACCTATTACTCAAACTGACTACCTAACCGAACTCGCCCTACCAAGAAACCTGGAAAGCGAGCCCTCACTTGCCCGTTTCCATTGAGGAACGGGCGCAACGCCTTCCCCCCTCTCCGCCATACCCGTTTACTCCGCGCGGCTCTTTCCCCCTGCCGCACCAAATCCCGTCACTAACTCCGCTTTCCGCCTCGGCCATTAGATTCGCCATGGCCTAAAACGTCGAAGACGAATATCCATTCGTCCGCTCTCACCAAGGAACGGGTGTAAAGCATCTTCCTCCTCATCGCCATGCCCGTTCCCTTCACCATCCCCCACGTTGAAAGTACCCAAGCGCAAACATGTGCCAGATTCGTTCCATCTTCCCCGGGTTGCTGCCTTCACCCTCCGCCCTGTCTCATCGACTCCCGTAGCCGCTGTCTCGACACCCGTCTCTGCGCTTCCTCAGCGCCGCCCTTCACTCCGCTACCCCGGCGCCTCATCCTGCTTGCTGCCGCCCGGTGCCTCCCACCTCACTTCACGTGCACCTAATGCAGGAACCCCTCCGGGTTCATCCCCGCTGCTCCCTCCATCACTGCGCACTGCCCGCCACTGATCGCTAGCCGGCCCGCCGGTCTCACCGTGCTCGTCGCCCGCGGCCACGCAGCACTGCCCGACAAAAAGGAAACCAGGACGTGCGGGCTCCTCGTATTTATACGGGCTGCCCCTCCTGCACGGGCCATACTAATCTTCTCTGTATCGTTCCAATACTAACGGATGTCCTGAAGGACTCAGCCGGGGCAATGCCCCCTGGCGCCGCCAAAGGCCGCCCGACCTTTTCTCTATTATTCCAATTCTAACGGATGTCCCGAAGGACTCAGGCCGCTGGGCCACCCCGCCTTCTCAGTACCCGCCGCCCCTGCAACATGGCCCTGGGGTAGGCCTGAATACTGGTCCGTTTTTCAACAGTTCATGGGTGCGCCCCACTGGGCTAGGCTCTTGGGTGCCTGCCGCACCCACGGCACGCCGTCCTAGGCAACCCAGTGCCGGGCGCGGCTCCGGCGTAATTATGAGAGCAGTTTGTAATTGCACTTCAGACGACCCCGCAAACACAACACACCCCCGCGTGTTCCTACCGCAGCTCCGCATCCCAAAATGGGACGCGGGACCCCGACCAATAAACAAAAAGGAAATAAAATAGAGTAAAAACAACATCGGGGAATCGCAGGATCGCTAGCACCCTGCCGTCCCGTGGAGTGGGCCCGCCGCCGCGTCTGTAAACAAAACTGAGGGAGATAGCCCCGCGGGGCCCTCAACCCCTCAGGTTTCGCTCCATGCTGCTCCGCTGCTGCCGCGCTGACGCCCGCTGGCCCTGATCCCCGTACCTCAGCCTCGTCAACCCAATGTCGTAACCTATAGGGCTAAGCCCAAGCCTGAGACCAACATCCGCGGAGTGCCATATAAGGCGGTGAGGCGCCACACTCAGGGTCAGGGAAATTGGCGAGAGCCTCATCTCTGCCTACGACCGTGCGCGCGACCGCCCAGCGTCTGCGCCGACTTACCAAGGTGTACCACAGCCGCCACTCGCGCCACTCCGCGTGCCAAAACCTACCGCAGTCACACTGTCGTCGTCGTCGCCGCCGTCGAGGTCGTCCTTCACACGCGCGCCCGACCCGGTCAAACATACCAATCAAGCGAAAACATCCCTACTTCCTGCTTAATGAAAAATAGAAATCTGGTCGGCGGTCACTCCGACCCTTCAATCATCAATAAATAAAAACGATCACGCGCGCCTAAAAAATCCGCGCGCCCACACACTCTCTATTGTGGTCAACCACCCAGTCAACGCAATCACAGACGCAGCCGCGCCTAGCGCGGTATACTTAAACTTGAAACCAAACTATTTTCTGTCACTTGCAAAAACCAGGGCGGATACCCTTGTAAGGGTATTCGCGCCGACAGCTTATCGGACCATATTAAGCGACGTCCCTGTCGCTTCGCCAAATCAGAAAGCTATAAATCCATCCACACTCCAAATGCTGACGAAAAAGGAACCAATCCGATTAGCCGACAGACTCGGGTTCGAGGCCTCCAACAATCTGCGCCCACGCAACTATATGCCGCCAGGGTTTTAACCTGCGTTTCCATTGCCCTGATAGTAGGACATCGGTGTATTACGCATCAATACTACAGCATAAGTCCTAAAGGGCTCCTCAAACCGCCCTCTCCCCTTCGTCCTAGACGAACGCCGGCCTCTCGTTGAATGTCCCAGCTAGACCCTCTCTCGTAAGCAGAGTCGTACCCAGGGACGCAGACCTTAGATGGGACCTTGGAAGGCACCCCCGCCTCCCTCCCGAAAATCCTCACGATCAAACACACATGTGTATATATATATATATATATATATATATATATATATATATATATATATATATATATCTATATATATATATATATATATATATAAATCTCCTCTCAGCACTTTCTGCAGTCTAGCACAGAAATGCTAGGTCCCCATCCTGGCCCACCATAGTCTGGTTGATCGAGCCAGATCTACGGCCTACCATAGTGTTATCTTAACAGCAGTTCCTTCGTTGGTTATGCAACAATAGGTTTTCTCCTGATAAGCCTCCAATCAGGACTACCCAATGTCTCAACTCATATCCCCCGCCATCCCACTTGAGTAATTTCCCTGGGGCGTGCATAACCCCTTAAACTCTTACCCCGTTGGTCGACGTGGGTCCGCAACCAGATTGTGCTGGCTTGCAGCCATCCAATAGGGGTTGCGCCCTAGAGGTGCTAACCTTTACTGTTTAGCTTGGTATTCCTCGTTATGCCTTGGGATTAGCACAAGTGTCTGAACGGTGCGTCGCAAACCGACCGTAGGCCCACTGCGGGACTACGCAGGGGTCTGTCTCACTTTAAAGGCATTTACCAGCTCCCTATGGGACGACATAGAAAGCATGACCCCTTTTTACAATCACAAATAGATTCACCGCCAGGCTCATACACAACTCCGCGGCCCGCTGACTTGATCAGAGATAACAGGCTATACATCCCACGACTATGCACTGACTTGCGACCTTCTCAGTTCCACCAATGATCCAATCCGTAATTCTGGTTCCTTTCGTCAGACTTTATCAACTCAAACTTTGCTTACCATGCCCTTAAATCTGTTAACCACCTTTCACACGAAGGAGGTCCCTCCCAATAGGTCTCCCAACCATCCCTCTTTTTTTAGGATGAGCTATCACGCGACCCTTTTTAAAACACATTCCTTTGGAGGACGAGTCTTCCAACAAACAACATTACCACCTTCCTTAATCTGAAGGGGTCTCAACCATAAGACAACTCAAACCGAGAGGTCTACTTATGGGTCCTCTCCACAGCCCATCTCCGAAACAACTCAACTGAGGGGCCTGCTTATGGGCCCTCTTCGCAACTCAACGGCAAAACATCCGGCATGGTAAGTTTTCGAGTCTCAGAGACTCACAAAATCCCTTAGGATTCTCGTGCTTTCACAATAACAGACTGCACTACCTCTCCTTATACTTGACCCTGTCCTGCTCGTAGGCAGGCCGCACGAGTATACCGAAGAGTAGACAGTTCACATCTATTCATTCTCATACAACCCCACAATCCAATATACATGAGATGTATCCCACACATCTCTCACACAAAACCATTATACATCAGGATAAAACCACACATGCGAGAGTGATAGCGATCGTCATATACAAGGGATAGCCTCAGAGAAAACCTTTCAACTCAATATATGTACAGGGGCATAGTACCCCAACTCAAACGTGAGCCAAATGACCTCAAATTATATATGCACGCCCAGAGCTGAACAATCTCAACTCAACCATGTGTCAACATCCCACAATGAAAGTCGTGCCCTCCTTAACAAAGACTAATACTGACACAGTCCTGGTCAGGATGTAATCATATCCCTCGAATCAGAGGGATCCAAGTAACTCATAACATATCCAAATCTTGAACAAGGCTGGACTGCAGTGAGCCCCCCTCCCTGTCCCAGATCCTAAGGCAAATATTTTTAAAACATCGATCTAGAAGGAGTCAAAGATCACAATCAAAGTCAAGTCAGTCCCTTTTTATAAGGTCGCATCCTCGCAAGGTCTCCCAACGCACACAAACGGGCACCCTAAGCCACACCCTCACCCATATTTGCTTTCAACAATCCATACATGCGTGATGCTCGTTTCCATGCTTGGGCCATGCTCTTGCCATCCTACCTTCAATTAGTCGTCGGAGCCTTAGAAAGGTATTTGCCCAGCCCCACCCTGGAGCCTCCTATGATCCATCATATATACACAAGTCTCACGCAGTGCACCTCTAGGCTAGGGAGTCTACCCTCTCCCAAGCCCCTCAGACCGCTCTCATATATGCACCCATCCGGACCTAAAACAGGGCGTCGGTCTCGTCTCTTCTTCTCTCGACCAAAGGGTCTAGGGGGATAGACCCTTATTTAAACTCATCTCACTGTCCTAGTCACTAGAGGCGCATCGATAACACGATCCGAGGCAGACCCAACATACCCCCCATATACAATTATTTTATTGGGGCCCCTTTGGCTTGCAATTCGGGTCGTCTTACCGGACCATTATTATGAAACCCCCCTTTCCTCTGCACATCGTGTCTATTCAAATGGGGGTTTCTTGCTCACTTTTGTAGCGTCCCCAAGCTTCCAGGCCCTTCTTACCCAAACCCGTCTTCTCCACAACTCATCCCTGCAACCCATCTTGATACATCTTGCCGACTAATACATAGGGGTTCAGTCCGTACAACTGGTTGACCTGCCACCATAGCCCTCATCTTCGCCGAGAGACATACCCTAGCAGGATACATGGGCACTCCCTATCGGCCAGCTGCGGCACGAACCTCTTCCTAGTCTACAGCTCCTTCATTTGGGTCGTGCGAACTTGCATAAGCATCCACTACATTGGCCAGGTTCCTAAGTTTCTGGCTATGGGGCGAGAACTTTCGGTCCAGGTACAACCCATTTATCAACTCGCACGTGTACCTTGCATATCCCCATTCTCGCACTTCCATGGCAGCCTCTGCAGCGACTTCCACCCTCACCCGTCCTCCAAAACACGCCTCTACCAAGAACTCTGTCAGAACAGCTCGCAATGGGGCTGAGGGAAGTACGAACTCCTCAACGTGCTTGACCTCTACACAGGTCTCCACCTGCTCCTCTCCTTCCTGGACCCTGTCATTCGTCCACTTTGCTGCAGCTTCCTCAGCTACCCTCAAAGGTCTCGCCAACAGGCTCCCATGCCCAAGCGCCAACTCAATCCCATGTAAAGCTCAAAGCGAAGAAGGCGCGTACAAAGTCACCCTTACGATCGCACAGTCCTGACCATCATCAAAACCGGACTCGATCCAGGCAAAAATACCCTTGCCTATCGGTGCGCCCCACCAGGAAGAGATGTACTCTCCCTCCCTGACTCGCCTCGGCAAAGAAATCTCAAGCCCATCTTCCCTCTTGACAGGCAGGGTCACACTGGGGTCTTCCTTCGCATAAGGTATCCTGAGTTGCCTTTGCTCCGATCTGGGTTCTAACCATCACAGAAAAAACGTCCAGCACGCGCCTTCCTTTATTATATTGGCAATCATACTCTACCATCTTATCTCTAAACCTTATGCTCAGATTATCTTTTCAAAAAAAAAAAAAAAGTTCATTTCCAGCGTTTGGGAGCGCCCAACTTAGGAAAATTTTTACTGGTAATACACCATGGTAATGACGTTTTCGCAGATACCAACTTTATAATAGTAGCTACTCATAAGGAATAGTATATTCCTAAGGTACCAGATGTCAATAATACCCTGCTAAGATTATCCCGATACTCACACAAATACCCATCGAAAATAAAACACCAAATACCTATCGATAAACTCTCGAAACATAATCCAGACATCAATCAAATATAATTTTTTCCCACCTAGAGAAGATACAACATACGCGTCATATAGGAAGGTACCTCAAACATGAATCCAATGTGCAGTACAACGCACAACAGCTAGGATATACTCATAGTCACGATCACAACATGATAAGCAAAACTTATTTGCAGGGGTTGTAACTGAAGAGCATGGTATGCTTTATACATAACAACATGAGGCTAACCCAACTGCCAGCCATATAACAAGATATTTCTCAAAGCGTATCTTAGTTTATACAAGACAGAATAAGACTGACAATGAGTAAATTAGCATGATACAATTGTTATCTTCTTCGTTTCTTAAGCGAAACATATAGTGCAGAGGGGCGGTGTAATCCTCTTGAGATAACATCTTGACTTCCGAACCCCGCTCTAAAGATCAAGCCTCACCGCAACCCTCTCTGATTTCAGCTCTTGCACCTCACTGAACCTAATCATGGTCAAATGGTCAGCCCCATTCATACCTGTCAGGACAACGGATAGCGGGTCCGCGCCCTTACAAACATGATGGCCCTGCTTAATGCGAGACGGACCCGGATCACTACTCCTGAACCGCTCTCACTAAGCAGTCGCTGTTCCACCTGGCCATCACTGCCTCAGCGAGGTAGCAAGCCCTTTCCTCCTCTCTCAACAGATAATGTAGTTACCCTCCCATCATAAGATAGGTAACACCACCCCACTAATGGACCAGGAACATAGTTCCGACGTGGGTCTCACTATCATTCTTGAGACTGACAACCTGCTTCCTTAAGCCCCAACAAGGGAGTAACAACTCAAGAACACACCTCCGCTGCGGACACATCATACACGCTGACTGACTCCCTACAGGAAGAACCACCTTCCTCAGAAATGAGTCACCTCATTCACCTTTGGTCCCATGTCAGATGTGGGTTTCATGCAAAGCCTGTGTCCTCTTTGGAGACCAATTCCATATATACATCATTAATTAAACACCAGAACAAAAATGGGATGAGTACACACATAATCGGATAGCCCAATAGAAACCATCATGAAAACAAACACCCATATATCACGAATACTTTAAACTTAGGTCTCTATTCGGATTGGTCACACTATTCACCAAATATCCCCTACCTCTCAAACTCTATCGATAATCCTGCCTAGATAATCCCCTAGATGACTCACCTTCCCGCCAACCGGTACCATTAGGGGTCTAGGCTCGGTACTCACCGTAGTACCCCTCATACCACAACTTAACCCGTTCCCATGGGACGACTTTGACAATTAGGTCCCTCTAATTCCGCTCTCACCAGTCATCCCCTCATCCACGCCACTTACATACCAAAAATTTTCTTCCAAAGCGAGGCTCTACCGACCAGGGGAGAACGCCTCAACTTAACACCTCTACTCCCCAAAACAAACTTAGCTAAGTACTCTCGTCATAAGTCAACTAACCTCGTGGCTTTGACGGTCACTAATAAGTTTGCCTCAATAGGGGGCATACCCAACAATGCTGGTGTCGCCTCAACTCATTCTGGGCCGCATCAGACGTGCCACGTATCATCCAGTCACTTAAAAATACTCAGGATAGCAAGGTGCTTCCCGAAACCACTGCTACACGCGTCCAAGTACGTAGGCGTACGGCTCGGAATGTCCTCCCTCAAGCAAAAGAGGCATATGCTTATAATCAGTACTTAACACTTAAACCACAATTTGAAGACATTCCCAACGTTGACCAGGTTATCAAGCCATCAACTAGGTACGTCCAAAGAAAGCGTCTCCTTTTTGCCTAGTTCTCACAATCGCATACCCGGATGTCATTCCACCAGGGACAACGGTAGGCAGCCGTTATCCCCGGCAACGGCGCCACCTGTCGAGCGCATTGGTCCGGCACCGCACGCGGCAGCGAGGGACCCTCTCGGCCACGTAACGCAGGAGTTGGACCAACCTCGTCACGGACACACAAATGGAGCTTCCTTAGGCCGCTCCGGCCGAGTGCGCCAACCATACCTCTCGCGAGCCCCTACGACAGGATAGGGCCTACGCGAGGCACGACTTACCTCCACCTTACGGAAGCTATCACCTCCCTTCGGTGGACGTATCCCCGCCGAGCTACAAGTCCACAATACGAAAGCTAATCAGTTGCAATCGCAGAGGTGGACCAGCCGAGGGTGTTTCTCGTTCGTTGTAGCATAGGGGGTACGCGCGGTAATACGCCTATCGGACCCGCACGCGAACCGACATCTTGGGGGGCTGAAGTCCCAAGCGCGGTCCGACGTCGGTCGACGAGGACGCATCCCATACACCACGCGCACACCACTTTACGAACAAAAAAATAAAATACACACACACACACACATCGAACAACGCGACAACACTCCTAGTCCCTTCAGTAGCTGTCCCATAACTTTCCGACGCGGAAATCGGATAGGCATCGCGCGCGAGACTTAGTATAAAACCGCGCGGACGCAGGACTAACTCATATCGACTAGCAATGCAAACGTACGCAGGCAGTCGCATGATGGCGTACTATGTAGTACCCATAATCAAGTTGTCCCTCGTGGATCCGAGTATCGCTTATGATACTCAAGTGTCAGACTCGAAGTGTCGTGAGGGTCTGATCCCTCACGACATTGCACGGTTGAAGGAATAGTCGTGCTGCCGCCGCGAGACCTCCGACCTTTGGTCTGAGCGTCCCGGTAGGTAAGGCAAATAGGCTCTGCACTGGGGCAAATTCCTTCCATGCAGAGCCTAGGGCTTGGGATGTTCTGGAGAAGGACATTGAATCCCGGCCCAGGACCAACGTCCGACTATAAAATCTCCAAGGAGCAAAGAATAAAAGGGGGTCTCCCTTTTCTCTCAAGGCATAATCAGGTTAATCCTTGCGCACGATCACAGTAAGTCGCGCGCATACCCAAGACACATATAAATATATACATAAGGCTTAATTATATAGGACGATCACTTCTCACAGTCACAATGGGGCTCCTCTCAGCCACATACACATGTAATCGCAGGCAGTCACATCCAAAGTTCGAACCTCAACCATATCTGCAATCACATCAAAGATCAACAAAAGTCCACGCACTACATGGGGTCAACTTCGACCATTCTCGATGCTTATACCCCTTGCTTTAGCCAGACAAACCTCACTTTTGTGCAACTCCCCAAAATAAATACTTAGTACTTCTGTTAAATGGTCATTCAATAAAGTCCGGGTAAAAACACAATGAAACAATTCAAACCACATGGCTAAAGTATTTAGGTTAAGTGGCAAGAGTGGATTGAAGTTGAATCGTAAACCGACGAGTCGGCAACCGACCTGTTATCAGTGATAACAGAAGATGATCCTCGTGGGATCAAGCTGAAACCAGTCCAAGCCCTGAATCAAACGGTCCAACGGACCTGTACCACAAGGCAGGTCAATCCCCAGGCTAAACCTATGAGTCAATGGAGAACAACTTCCACACCACCAAGATCGCTTTACTTAACTAAGCCTGAATCTACCTCTAAGCAGTGCCCAAGCAAAGGTAGACCCTGGCATAATCTCCCCTATTCAGGGTAGATCGCCAGAATCGCCACTTGTCAAAATATAACCTAATTCCTCTAAATCAAGAAAATTTCGGCAGCGCTTCCCGTAGGAAAAGTGTCTTTCCAGAATTTATATAAGTCCAAATATGAAAGCACAAATAATCTTTAACTCTGGAAAGTCAAATTCTGTCTAACTCCCTGAATTAGTAGAAATTTGGACAACACCCCCTTTAGAAAGGGAGACTTCCCAGATTTATACTAAGTCAGATATGAACTCAAAGGACAACTTGGGTTCAACTTAAACAAAGATTTAACAAACTCCTTAGTTTTGCATAAATTTCGGCAGCACTCCCTTTAGAAAAGTGTTATTCCAAAATTTATACAAGGCTAAGTTCAGAATCTGAAGGTAACTTTGACCTCTCAAAGTCCAATTTTGTCCAACTCCCTGAATTAGCAAAAAATTGGGCAGCACTCCCTTCAGAAAAGGAGACTTCCCAGATTTTTACTAATTCAAATATAAGAAAAAACAAGTTGGGCTTTTGACAAGTCAAAATTCGATTAACTCCTCAGATTTGTAGAAATTTCGGCAGTGCTGTCGCGCCCCCACTGCTTCAAGGGTCCGGTGAGATGTCCTTCCCCGGGCCGAGCTCAGTGGGTTGGAGGACTGGCAGACTGTCACGCAGGATTTTGATAGGTATAAAAATAGAAGGGTATATTCAACGATAGTCACACTTTGTCATACAGCCGAGTAGTTAGGGATATCCCTCCTGCCAGCGGCGACACGGCTTAGAGTGAGGCGTTCGGGTTTATCGCCTGCACCTGACCCCGTATAAAGGATAGACCCAAGGTCACCGGAGTCCCTATCATTCAGGAGTCCTTCAAGCTGCCTTGAGTGTAACCTGTATAAAATAAGGAGGAAAATAACAAACATGCATCATAGAACGATTGACATTGACGAAATGAGAAGACCAGAAACCAGACTCTGCAAGAGTATGACCAGAGATACGAGACTGAAGAGTAGTACACAGAATATGCAGGGAGCAACCATTGGAGGGTTGCAATCACTAATAAATAATAATGTTGTAATACATCATAGTGACTGAAAAGAGAGAACCTCAATCAATGATAATAAGCGGTACCCCCTCGTGAGTGAGTGTTACCGTCTGGGACTCCGTGTCTGGCGCCTCGTCATTGAGAACTCGCGTGGTTATAGACTCTGGAACCACATAGCTGATGTCGAGAGACGCTGTTGGATCAATCTTGCAGATATAGGCCATGCATCTAGCCATCTCCTCGTCTGCGATGCTCCTGAGGTAAAGCTCCTCCGCAAGAATGATATCGCCTGAAGCTCCAATCAATATCTCAATACGTCCTCTCCCACCAGAGTAGATGTAGGAAACCTCGAGAAAGCGATCTTCGTAAAGAGGCTTTCGATAAGCCTGCTTAGCAAAGTCTGTCCCAACCAAATGACTGTAGCCATCTCCGAGGTATGGGACCGGACCCTCCACTCTTGGGGGACCAATAACTGTCTCGGACCTAGGGTCGTCTGATATGTAGTAGTTAATCACCCTCAAGTAAATACCTCGCGAGAAGATATGCGATCCTCCTCAATGTCGCTCTCCGCCGTCGCCGCTCACCGGTCTCCAGCACTCCTGTCACTGTCCACAAACTCAGCCTCTGTGAGTGTCCCAGTCGAAATGGTCACCAAGATCAATGTCACTCACAGAGCAGGGCTCCAAGTTCGACTCATCTATCTCCGATCTCTGTACACATGTGGTGATTGGGACCCCGGATCTGGCTATCTCTCTCTGGATCCGGTCGTCCTTCCGCCTCTTCTCCTTGCTGCGGGGCTCACTAAGGGGCTTGGGGTTGCATCCATCAAAATCGAAAAGCACACCCCCAGGAGCTGAAGGTACGCGAGGGAACACCACGTGCAGCCAGTTGTCCCTCCAATAACTCTTCCTGCGAAATATGTAATCCGCAATCCTGTCGTACATGGTGCCCTTCACTCCCGTCTCTGCCCCCTTCACCGAGTAGGTGATCACGAGCGTGTGTCTCGAGGTCGAGGACTCATTAGCCCTGATAGTGAAACTCTGATGTCCCGCATGTCTGTAGCAGAATCTCTCAATCAGTCTACCCCACTTAGGGGTAGTCCCACGACGTCGGGTCAGCTTGGATGGAATGCACGCTCTCTAATGCAAATACTCCCTCCAAGACCTGGCCAGATGGCAATCAACAACTCAATGTGGAGGCCCGTCTGAAAGGCCTGGCTGAACTGCAACTCGATATAGGGCCCGCCTGAATGGGCCCGGCTGAACAACAACTCAATATAAAGCCCGCCTGCATGGGCCCGATTAAACAGCAGCTATCTCAGAAGAAAGGGCCCGCCTGAAGGGGCCTGGCTGAAAACTGCAACAATCTCGAAAGGTGGGCCCGCCTGAAGGGGCCCGGCTAAACAACAATAATCTCGAGTAGGCCCGCCTGATGGGCCCGACTGAACAACAACAATCTCAAGTAGGCCTGCCTGAAGGGCCCAGTTGAACAACAACAATCTCAAGTAGGTCTGCCTGAAGGGCCCGGCGGAATAACAACTGATCAGTAGAACATCTCGTGCACAGGGACCAGTCACAAATGTTGAACGTACTGGGGCTAGACTGAGCCAGGTCATCTGTGCAGGGACTGAACTGCCAATGCTCCCCGTGCGAGGGAAGATATCATGTGCATGAGGTGTTGTTGATCAGCAAAGAAGTAAATCAACGGGAGCATGATAGCAAATCATCTCAGCTAGCAATCCTATGCTCGGGCGCACAAGGGCTCGCACTCAAACGACAGCATCTAGCCTGAGCGCACACATATCCAGCGCAAGTGCACACGGGCGCGCACTCAAATAACTGTATCCTGTCTGGGCGCACACGGGCGCGCACTCTAATAGTAATATCTGGCTTGGGCGCACACGGGCGCGCACTCTAACTGCTATTCCAGGCTTGGGCGCGCACTCTAACTGCTATTCCAGGCTTAGGCGCGCATGGGCGCGCACTTTAACCGCAATGCCAAACTTGGGCGCGCACGGGCGCGCACTCTCAAGCTTGGGCGCGCATGGGCGCGCACTCTAACAGCAATATCAAGCTTGGGCGCGCACTCTCAAGCTTGGGCGCGCATGGGC